>CAEGAE010073789.1:0-89808 GCA_903067095.1 Girardinus metallicus
CGTAGCTGGAGATGGGCACCAGCAACCCTCCCGACCCCATTAAGGGACAAGGGTGAACAGAAAATGGATGGATGGATATATATATATATATATATATATATATATATATATACTGGAGCTAATCATATCATCACTTGAGTTTGTGTTGGATTAACCTCAAACAAGGCGTCCAATTAATTAAAGTTTTTAAAAATTAAATGAAATTTGATATAAATCGGAATCACCAGAATAGATATCAAATGAAAGAAGAATAAATCTGTACTGGCCAAAAAAATACTGATTGATGAACACGCATAATTGGTTTAACAATAGTGCTAAAAAGATAATGTTTTAACTCCTCCTGAGTTAAACATTAGTTTTGTTGTTTCTACATGAAAATTAACTTGCTTTATTTGCATTGTTTGTGGTCTGAAAGCACTGCATCTTTATCGTTATTTTGACAATTTCTCATTTTCTGCAAATAAATACAACATTTTTAGTAAAATCAGACAAACTGATCATTTTAAGTGGTCTCTTAATTTTTTCCAGAACTGTAAGGTGAAACAAATGTGAAAAAGAGAACAGAGAAAATTAGTTAGAACGCAGTAAATGCAAGAGGACAGTGACTAGACAGTCTGAGTAATTTGAAGAGGTTGAGAAAGCAATCCTCAGCTGGGGCATGAAATCTCCAAGAACAGTCAAATGCTGCTGCATAAGCTCACACACACGTTACAGAACAATGGAATAAAATAAAAATGATCCATCATACTTACAGCTGAGAGTAATGCAACAAAAACTACCAAGAATGTAGATTAAGATTTTCTAATCTAAAACAAAATGGTAAGCCAGACTCTTGTAAAATATCTGGGACTTGTTAAAGTGTATGAGACTGACGATGAAACCAAGCTCAAAAGGTGTAAACACTAAAAACCTTCCAACATGTACAATATTATATAGAAAATTGAGTTTGGAAATGCCCAATAAAATGCCCATCTTTCTTTCATACTATGAAAGAAAGATACTATGAAAGAAAGATGCTTAAAATGACTGATTTTAATCCAAACTACATGCATATATATACACAAGGTCATAATGTTTTTCATTCTGACAACTGATTATTTGACAGAAATATGAAGGATCAATGTGGCTCTTTAGTGTAAAAGAAATTTTAATAGAAATTATATGATGCAAATTAGTCAGATATTCCTGTGTTGCCTGGATGGTTGTGCACATAAGACGTGTGTGTGTGAAACCACATGGGAGAGATGAAAAACCATGGGAGGAGACTAAAACTCCTGTTAGCTTCTGGAGTTTCAGTCTCTCACTTTAACTTTATTTTTTCTTCTGGGACAACCAGGATGTGGATGATGCTACGTTGTCTCGTCTGGAGCTGGAGAGGAAGATTGAATCTCTCATGGACGAGATTGAGTTCCTGAAGAAGCTCCATGATGAAGTAAGTGACGCTTCTTCTGATCCACTGTGGAAAAGTGCTATTTTATGGTATTTGTGCAATCACATAGTACAGATAAGTAAACATCACTCCAAGTTACACTAATTTCTAACTAAACCCTAAATTAACTATTTTAAAATATTTGCCAGAACTAGACCGTTACTACCCTTGATATTATATAATCAACTTGAAGTAGACAAGACAAATTAGCACTTTGTATTTTTACCCAAAAATTCAAAAGCACATTATTTTTAGTCGGTGGGAATGAGCGCCCCCCTGTGGTAACGGTCACATTTAACACTTGAACACATTTCTCTTTACAGAGGTGAATGATGATGACTGAGTTCAGTGTCTGATTCACATTAACTGATTACGTTATTTTATTTTAAAGGGTTATTTCTCGATTTTTAAAAGCTGCAAATGGGCGTGTGCGATGCCGCAGAAGTTTGCTGTTGGTGTCGTTGGTGCAGAAATCAACACTGCTTTGCGCCTGAATCCATTTGTTTTGAATGCTTCCCTTGCAGGAGATTCAAGATGTGCAAGTGAGTGTCCAAACCCATCAGCTGAAGATGGAGGTGGACAGCAGCTCCAGGCCGGACCTGACCGGCGCTCTGAGGGACATCAGGGCGCAGTACGAAACCATCGCCATGAAGAACATGCAGGAGTCTGAGGAGTGGTACAAGTCCAAGGTGGGGTACACAAACGCACATATACACTGAAACGCTCATTAGTTTACACTGTATTAAGTATTTTTGGTCTAGTTTCTAGTGCAAATATCTTAGTAAACTTGAAATATGACAAAACAGAAGTAAGGTTTATAGGAATTTGTTTTAACTCATTAATTGCATATTATTGATTTAAAAAAAACAATATTTCACTTATCCCGAGATAAGTGAAATAATCTGTCAGTGGAACTAGTACTATGTCATCAATATTAAGGAACTACTGACTTAAAATAATCTCCTATATCTTGCTGAAAAGTTACTTGTAAGTTAGGCTTGTCTTATTTTAAGTGAACTAAGATATTCTCACTAAAATACTTGGTAGTATTTTGTGTTTCTGCAGGGTAGGTTTGTGTGCTTAATTTCTTTTTTTTTTCTGGCAGTTTGCGGACCTGACTGAGTCTGCAAAGCGAAACACTGATGCTCTGAGGCAGGCCAAGCAGGACGCCAGTGAGTCCCGGAGGCAGATTCAGGCTCAAAACTGTGAAATTGACGCCTTGAAGAACACAGTAAGAGCAAACGCAGATCCTGGTTTCTACATGTAAATTCATTATTCCTTTTGTTTTTAAGAATGCTCAAAGCCGCAGCTCCTCTTCTCTGTTTCCAGAACGAAGCTCTGCTGAGGCAGATGCGTGAAATGGAGGACCAGTTTGGCATTGAGATCGGCAACTACCAGGACAATGTAGGCAGACTGGAGGATGAGATCCGCCACCTGAAGGAGGAGATGGCGCGCCACCTCCGGGAGTATCAGGACCTCCTTAACGTCAAAATGGCCCTGGACATTGAGATTGCCACTTACCGTAAGCTGCTGGAAGGAGAGGAGAGCAGGTGGAGCTGAAAACCTTTCATATCTTAATTATGGGCACAATATTCAACATTTAGACTGTATATTTTATAATAAAAACATTTTTACCTCACAGGATTTCTGTTCCAATCCTCAACATCGGTATGAGCAACCACTTTGGTGATCGAGGTAAGACGCTTTTCACTCTTCAAACTATATTAGATTAACAGTTGAAATCTAATCAGGACTAATTTCTTGTTTAGATGCAAATTATTTTGTGATCAGAAAGAAGTATTTTAAAGGTGTGCATTTTGTGAAACTGAATGAGGGCAACGTTTTTAAGCTCAAGTTTGCATAGCCTTGTATTCATTGATTTAATTTTGTTGTTTTCAAAGCAGCTGTTTGTTCATCTCAGAAGGAAGATTTCCTGCCCCACTACTTTAAGGATTAAATCAGAAAATCAAACTATATTGTGCAAATTTAAACTTTTTTTCCTCACCCAGTTATTTAAAATCCATTTTCTTACTCTAAGCAGCTTCTTTGTAGTTTATCAGGTCTGTGTGTGATTTGTGGTTTGTTCTTCAACTTATCAGTTTATGTCTTCGCTGCAAAGTTCTATCTAAGTGTAAATTATTACACCGTTCCATTCCAGCACTCTGTATTGATGTCATTAATTGATATTTTAAATAAGAGCGAAAAATCTTTTTTCGCTCTTTTAAAGCTGGTCACTGAAAGGGATAAAAAAAAAGTGTTTTCAGATTGAACTTGATTTATTTATTTTATAAGAAGACATGTAAGTCTGAAGAAAAAATCCTGAAACAAGACACAACTCTGGAAAAAAATAAGAGACCACTTTAAATGACCAGTTTCTTTGATTTTACTGTTTATAGGCATATGTTTGAGTAAAACATATGCCTATAAACTGAACATTGTTCTCTTATTCTATGAACTACTGACAACATGTCTCTGAAATTCCAAGCAAAAATTTTATATTTACTTACAGAAAATAACGAAGAAGATGCAGTGCTTTCAGACCTCAAATAGTGCAAAGAAAACAAGTTCACATTCATTTAGAAACAACAAAACTAATGTTTTAAGAAGAGTTCAGAAATCAATATTTGGTGGAATAACCTTTTGGTTTTCAGTGGGATTCAGTGCAGTGGTCTTTAAATTTTTCCAGGACCGTTTATAGAAATGGAAAACTATGAAAATTATGACAGCAGCAGCTTTATGTCGCTCTTGGGTCTAACTGTCTTTACAGACTATGAAAGAGCTCCGGACACTCACGGCAAAAAAACTGTGGTGATAAAGACCGTGGAGACTAGAGATGGAGAGGTAGAAGGATTTATGACATAATCTGGCAATTAGTTTCTGAAAATCCACATTTCTAACTGTGTGCTTTCTTCACCAGGTGGTGAAGGAATCCAGGAGGGAGAAGGAGAGCGACTCTGGAAAAACCGACAAGGACGAGTAAATGTAAACTGTGATGATAGAGCCGTGCCATCATAGGAACAGAATCAAGTGAAAAAAGTAGAAAATAATAATTCTGGCAAACTTAATTTTCATTTCCATTAGTTAGGCTGTGTGTCATTGTTTAGCAATGTGCTGTCTCAGCATAGGTGCCGCGTTGGATGGATCTCTTTGGACAAAGTCACTTTGGTGCTATGGAAGCGACTGATGAATTGTTCAAATCCACTTTACTACTGTACCACTCGTGGCCTTGATTTACAGTTCAGTCTTGTGGAAAACTGGACAACCGTTCATTTACAGCAGTGAAGTGAAGTACTGACTGAAACGGGTGGCTTAGATAGGAGATGTTTGTAGCTGGAGTTATAATGTGTGTATGCCTTATAGTAACAAACCTGCTGACACTGCCCTCTGGCCAGCACACCTTAAAACACAGACGGAGATTATTTAAAACCGTTGGCTTTTGTTTTAGTAGCTTTGCTATCCTCTCATTGTTCAATAATGTGGATTAGTTCATGAACACGCAAGACAGAAAGAAAAAATGCTGGCACTGAAAATATGTCCGACTAGACTTCTGCAGAATGTGCTTTTCAATGATGTGTGACTCTGGCACGAATAACGAAAGAATATGAATGTGCAAATAAATATAGCTGGAACAAATGTTTGTTGTTTGTCTCCTTGAACACTTTTACAATATCAGCTATTTTACTATGTGTTTTTAATATCCTTGAGACAGAGTAAAAGAGGATTTAGAGAGCAGTGTGAACAAGGAATATTACAAGTTAATTAACTGCTTCTTATTTTAAGCACTAAAAATGTCAAAATATTCAGAGAAGTTGTTTTACACACAATAGCAATCTCTCTTTATATTTAAGCATTTTTTGTGCTTTTGGGTCACAACTTTAACATATTTAGAAATATATATTACCACCAGCGTTTCAGTTTTGAACATGCTTAATCTAAATATTTTTCCTTTTGGGGCGAATAATGGGCTAGATGGGTGGAGTTGATGTGTGGTTTGGAATGGGGGACCGGAAGGAGGACCTGCTTGCCCAGGGCGCCATCCATGAAAGAACCGCCACTGTTTCAGACGGAGATTCGTGACGTCAGGTTCAAAGTAAAACCGCAGAAAATAAACAAAATTAGAAATGCCAGATTACTTTGGCCTGTTCACAATTAATTATACAAATGTCCTTTTTTTTTTTTTTTTTTTTTTACTTGTGTCAAGATTCAGCACTAAATCGTCGTACTTTTAATCTTGAGGTTAGACTATTTTCCCTCGGGTAAAACTAATAAGGAGACACATTCCATCAAAGTAAACATAAACTCTATAGTAAATAAAAATACGACGCTTTCAGGCGTGGGGAGTCGGACTATTATCTAATTTAATCAATCTATTTTAAATAAAGTCATCAAACTTTATATGTTTTAATGTATCACAGAACACCCGCGGTGCCTGAAATACCAAACTCAGGGCACAGAAACACAGACAAAGTGACGAAGCTCCACTTCCGCTTTCTGAGTTTTCGCTCTCTGTGTTGGCGCGGAACTTGTGTCCGATTAGAGAAACAGCAGGTCGATAATAACTTTACAACCGGAGGAAACTTCAAACTCATTCACTGACTGGTGATAAATTCAAACTCTGGAGACGAATAACATCCGAAAGAAGTTCTTGGTATGCTATTTTTTCGATCGTGTTTAAGTTACTACTTTATTTTGAGGACATATTTGTTGTGTTGTAAGCTAACTTCTCTAAATACACCTTACAATGGTAGAAGTGAATTGTTACTGTTTTATTTCTCTATAGAGAAGATGGTTTGCTGTTGATGTCTTCATTAATTAGCTCCGAAGTTTTTCTTTAATTAAGTTGCGGAGCGCATAGAATAGAAGAATCCTTTATTGTCCAATTCAGTAAACCAGGTGTACCAGCAGGAAGTTGGAGGTAAATGTAATCATGCATATTTAAGCTAAGGTAAGGATGTAATAACAGAAAAATAATAAGAAAAAGGGTATTGTACATTTAGAAAACAGCAAAACATTGCCTCAACACAAGTCAGAGCAGAAACATTCCTAATGTTCCAAGTATGTGTTTATTTTAAATGAAAATATTATAAAAGGCAATTATTTACCAATCAACAAACAATAACTGAATGTTTCTGATCCAGCTCCATAGTTGTAATAGAGGGACTTTTCAGGTTGTTTTTAATACCAAGTATAATAACACATAAAGTAGAGGAAAAATATTTCTTGCTTTTGTATTTTTGATATTAGCACTTTGAAATCCATCAGAAAAGGAAAGAATAACGAGAGTCCCTAGCCTGAGTGTGTTATTAAACTCCGAATCATGCATCAAACTGCATGTTGTCGGCTGATGCATCCATAGATCCAGTTTAGGGGAAATAGACTGACTGTTAATTACAAATTAATCTCTTCGAATAAAACACACAACACGATGTCCTTTTTTCTATCCGGGCTTCTGGATTCATCAGATTCACCAGGTTGGCTGATGGTGCATAAACTTATTCAGGATGAACTGTGAGCTTTTGGCAACATGCAGCGCTCTGGGTTATCTAGAGGGAGACAGTTATCACAAAGAGCCTGACTGTTTGGGTGAGTAGCTAATTTACTCCAACGTTTATCAAAATGGGCATCCTCTGATTTCGATCGGCTTCCCTTAAACTTTTCCCCCTGTGGTACAGAGAGCGTTAAAGACCTGATCCGGTATTTACGTCATGAAGATGACACTCGTGATGTTCGGCAGCAGCTCGGCGACAGCCAGATTGTCCAAAACGATCTCCTACCAATTATCGTTCAGTACAGACAAGACAAAACCTTGTTTGATGCCTGCATCAGGTATGACTCTCTGCACAGCTTTACTGGTATGGTAATATGTATATTTGTTTACAGTGTATTGGTTCACACAGAAATGTGACGTTCGAATGGTTTTTATCCTGTTGTCTCGTTTCAGGCTCATGGTTAACCTCACCCAGCCTGCCATGCTGTGTTTTGGTAAAATCCCAGATGATCCAGTATTCAGGCAACACTTCATGCAAGTCACATCTCATTTGCAGGCCTATAAAGAGGTATTTTTTTTATAACATTGTGTTGTAAACTCTGAGTACATTGTCCTCTAATTAAACCTCAGTAATTTGAATTCCTGGGTTTTAGTCTTTACTGTATTTTTGCACTTTGTTTCTGTTTCAAGGCTTTTGCCAGTGAGAAGGTGTTTGGGATTTTAAGTGAGACTTTGTACAACTTCCTTCAACTGGTAAGTCAGTAAAGTTTTTTTTGCATAACTATTCATGCAAATTGAAAATCTCCATTTTTATCTCACAATAACCACAAAGTCAGTGGTTTTGTGGGGATTTTGTGTAAAAGACCAACTCAAAGTAGTGCACATCTGTGAAGTCCAAGAAAAATACATTATTTTCTGTTTTTATATAAGTAAAACTCCGAAAACCGTGACAAACATTCAGAAGTAAGAAGAGTCAACTTTTGTCTAATTTAATTTTGACAAAAGTGAACAAACAGCATCACAAAAACCAAGAAACACAGCAGACATGCATCACCCCAAGCTCTGGACATTTCACAAAGCGATATGTGCTCCATAATGTGGTAGTGGAAGAATTAATGCTACCAAGACATGACTGTCCTCCTAAACCGACAGACTAAACAAGGAGAAGTTTAATCTAATGGGAAAATAATCTGAGACAAATACAGGATTAGACTGGTTCCCCTCCCAGGTTGACAACGACCACAAACATACAGTTAGAGCTGGATGTGATGGTTTAGACCAATCATATTCATGAGTTAAATGGCCTAATCAAAGTTCAATCTGATGAAGGCAGTTGCTTGTACTGGATTTTATGTAGCGTTATCAAAGCAAAGGGACCTGAGAGAGGATAGAACATATAATATGAACTACAATTTGCAGATTTTTCTCTAAATGTTGTAATTGTGCTGTACTTTGAAATGATCTGTCATATAAAATCACAATAAAATCCACTGAAGCTTCTGTTTGTAGCTTGACAGAATGCAGAAAAAGTTAGAGGAAGGTAAAAACTCTTGCAAGGCTTCAAAGTGCAAACCTTTTTGTATTTTTCAGTACAAAGACAGTTCTGTTTTGTGATGGTTTTCACTGCTTTTCCTGCTGCACCTTCACTCATCCAGGATTGGGAACAAAGACAGGACGAGGACAATCTGCTGATCGAGAGGATTTTACTGCTGGTCAGAAACGTTCTCCATGTACCAGCAGATCCCTGTGAAGAGAAGGTTTAACTGACAACTGATCCTTTACTCTTGACCGCAGCGTTCCGCTCTTTTCTAACTTGTGGTCGTCTCTCTGCTGACAGAAGGTGGATGATGACGCCAGCGTACATGACCGGGTGTTGTGGGCCGTTCACATGAGCGGTTTTGACGACCTGGTCAAGTTTCTGGCGTCTGCTCAGAGCGAGCAGCAGTGGAGCATGCATGTGCTGGAAATTATCTCCCTCATGTTCAGAGACCAGGTGAGGCGTTGAAAGTCTTTCATTCAGGGGTCTGCAGACGAGCTCAACAAGATGCGTTTGAATTTTTCAGACTCCTGAAGCGCTGGTGAGCGCCGGTCACGCTCGCTCCGCCGAGGAGAAGCAGAGAGACGCTCAGGAGCTGGAGGCGCTGAGGCAGAAGGAGCAGGCAGAGAAACGCTCTCGCACGCTGCAGAGAGGAAGCAGGTAAAGGCAGGCTGATGAAACGACAATAAAAGTATCCTGCAGTGACGCTCCAGGTGACTGAAAGCTGATCAGGTTATTTCCCCGCTTTATTAAATTTATTTCAATTGAAAACCTTTCTATTTCTTCTTTCTCTAAATGAAGAGAATGAAACATTTGATGCTCTTCATTTTTAGTTTAGTACAAATCAGATTAGAGTCAGACTCTTTGATGCGTCAGTGGGAATAACTTTCCAATCTCTTCATTTTAAATTGGATTAAAAACTTCTGCCTCCATTTAAGATCTTTCAGGACATTTACAAAGCAAACATTTCATTGTCAATGTTTGCTTTCTGACTTTTAAGGACTGAAATAAAACCGGAAAGCAATGGCCTGAAATATATCACTAGGTTTAGTGAATGTACGTAATTTGTTTCCATTTTTAAATTAATTGATGGACATTAATTCCCTTTCCGATAATATAATGATTCATAGAGAGGCACTGTGGTTTGTCTACATGCACTTGGAAGCAATGCACTTGTAGAAATAACATTAAGATTCATTAAACACAATCAGTTACTTGTATGCAAAAACAGCAATTTATATCTTTAAGTCTTAGTTCATGTATTTTCCATGACGACTTGTGGCACAGCACAGGATATTATTTACTTGTGATAAAATTGTTGAGAATTGTGCTATTGATTACAATTAACCTTTATTTTCCAGACACCTGGCTTTCTTTACCACATCCCAAGGATCTTTAGATATACTGTAGCACATATTGTTCATGAGTTGTGAGTTTTGTGTTGCTGTTTCTTCCAGACATTCTCGCTTCGGGGGATCTTTTGTGGTTCAAGGCCTGAAAGCGATCGGGGAGAAGGACGTGATCTATCACCGAAATCTAAACAATGTGAGTCATCAACCATACAAGCCCTCTTCCCTGCAATGAGATGAGAAGTCAACAGCTCATGCCTTTGGTTTTGATGTTGTAGTTCAAATATTACACTCACGACCTGGGAAAAGCAGTGAGGCGTGTTCCTAAGAGAAACCGGCAGGCCCAGGACTGTAGGGACAAACGGCGCTCAGCGCTAAACGTTCGGCTCTTCCTGCGCGAGTTCTGCGTGGACTTCCTGGAGAGCTGCTACAACCGACTCATGTACCTCGTTAAGGTCGGTGAGGAGACGCATGTACTGCAGATGCTTCATAGACGCACGTTTCTGTTCAACATGATGGTGACACAGTTAGTTCCTGTGGTGAACCGAGAAACTTTTAACTTGTTTGGAGAGCAGTAGAGATGTGTTGTTCCTTTCTGTCTTATGTATTTCTTTGCTCACTTCCGTCTTTGGTTGTTTTTCTGGTAGTTAACCACCATGAAAATATCTGATGTAAGAGAGTTTATTTTGTTTCATCACTTATTTATATATTTTGGAAAGTTACAATTTATGCATTAAAACTGGATTGAAATTGACCAAAAAGATCAGAAAACCTGAGTTTGGGAAAGTGTGATGTTAATAAAAATGTACAGGCAAGCTAGGTTTACTTAAAATCATAGATTTATTATCATTATGCTTTTAAGTGAAGAATTATTATGAACCTTTTTTAACAGTGAAATGTTGTTTTACTGAGAGCACAACATTGTCTGTTTTTTTGCAACAATTAAATTACAAATTAAAACATGAAGATATTGTGATTTCTGTACAGAAATATACATGTCTACTTTCACTTTATTTTATTTTAAATAAGACGTTTTGATGATTCACACTATTATTTATATTTCTATCTAATCCAGGAAAGTCTAATCCGCGAACAAACGCAGCAACACGACGAGACCTATTACCTCTGGGCGCTCAGCTTCTTCATGGCCTTCAACCGCGGCAACGGTTTCCGTGCCGACCTCGTCTCAGAGACCATGTCTATTCGTACGTTTCACTTCATTGAACGCAACATTACCAATTACTATGAAATGTTGCTAACGGACCGCAAAGAGGCCACATCCTGGTCCCGCAGGTAAGACCAGCTGGACAGATCAGGAAGAGGACAAATTCATGACGAATAATCAGATTTTTTTTTTCTGACGTGTTCAAACCTTTTGTTGTTTTTTAGGATGCATCTCGCTCTAAAGGCGTATCAGGAACTTCTGCTAACTGTGAGCGAAATGGACCGCTCTGCTGATGAAGGCATCCGTCAGAGCTCTAATGTCATTAAAAGTGAGATGCTACTCAGTCAAATTAGGAGGGCAGGCGTACAAGCACGCAATTTTTAAAATCACAATAGATCATTTATATTTACATTTAGACACAGCGCACTTTTCTTACAACTTTGTATAACACAGAGTGCTTTACGAAAATTAGAAGCAAGCTTCCACTCTGCCAAAAACCAAAATAATAACCAAAGAATAGCAAGAGGCTAAATGCCCTGAATTATGTGTAAATGCTGTCATTTTTCTATGATTCATCTACAGAAGAATATAAACAAAATAAAACAAGAACAGTTGTTAAAATATTTCTAAAACTAATCCAATTAACATCAGCTAAAATTATACATTACTGTTAATTGTATTTAAATTAAATAAACATGATAAAATAAATCAAATATAAATATTTCTCATCTAAAACCTAATTTAAAAGTCAACTGACAGCATAATGTGTTATTAACTCCCACTTTCTGAGTTTATGGATGTTATTTAAAAAATTAATTATTCTAGTTTTTGTTGTCAAGGAAAATCTTAAAATTAGTGAAGACTGTTAATTTGAATAAACAATGAATAACAAATGTAAAGTTCAGTATTTATTATGGAAGGTAGCACAATTATACATAATCGGGCTGAACTCTGAACACAGCAAATTGCTTTAAATTTGGCCTTTCCTGTGTGTGAAATATGCATCGAACGGCTTTGGTGGGGTATCATTTAGAGCACCTTTCCTTCGTAGAGACATGAGACGGTGAATTTGTGGCAGTGGTCTAAAGGTAGCTAAAACTGTAGAAAAAGAGCTAAATTAATAATTTTTTTTAAAACTTGGCAGCATTCTCAGCCTTGCTTTGTATTTTATTGTTTACTGATATCTGAAATCTCCTCATAAAGGCAACATCTTCTACCTGATGGAGTACAGAGAGATTTTCCTGACCTTGCTGAGGAAATACGACGAAACCAAGCAGCCTCTCTCCTACCTCAAAGACCTGGTGGAATCAACCCATCTCTTCTTACGGATGCTGGAGCGCTTCTGCAAAGGCCGGAAGAACTTAATCGTTCAGGTGAGTTTGTTCTTCGTTCCTGGTGGTTTTCTGGAGCCTCTTTGAGGTGTTAATGTTTTCATCCTTCATGTCTTCAGAGGAAGAAGGTGAGGCGTAAGAAGTCTCAAGCTAAAAAGAAGCAGCCGGCTCAGGAGTCGAGTCCAGAAGTGCTGGAAGAGACTTGGAAGATTGTTGAGGAAGAGCTGAGGGCGACTGAGTTTCAGGTTGGTGCCAGAACTGGCCTCCAGGGGGAGCAGTAGCCAAACGTTAATCTGTTTATAAGTAATCCAGTTTTCTGACAAAATGAGCCGCTCAGCATGTTAATAAAGTTTTGTCCTCTGGGTTTAGCTGTCGGCCTCGTTGACTGAAAGCATCGTGCCTTTTGATGCTGCGTCAGAAACGCCTCTGGAGGAGCAGCGAACTGAGGCCATGGTTCGGGTGCAGGACGCTCTGCTGGCCCGACTGGGACCTGAAGCTCTGGCGCTGCTGCGGGCCGCCAGGTCTGGACCACGTCGATGTTTCACCAGCCATGTTGCAACAATTCAGTCTATGAAGCAAACTTTGACTATTTTTTAAATCTTAAAGTGACATAAAGACAAGCATCAAGTTGTCATTTTTAACACTTCAAATAATCTAAATAAACTATTTTCCATTGACCTGTCACAATAACAAATTTTGCTGGACGATAAATTGTTCCAGTAGTCATTGCATTAAGTTACAATTTGGTTATTTTGAGAGAATTTTTGCAATAATATACTGATAATATCATAATAATGCAAATTTGTGCTTTCAAAGATCAATAGAATTTAATTTTGTAAAAAAAAAAAAGAAAAACTCTTTTCAAGATATTTTAAATATCCAAAGTAAAACACAACAGAAGCCATGAATAAAATGGATTATGAAGCTTCTGTAAACAAAATTGCCCTTCAAAAAATATTAATCATCAGAGTGGAAATTATTTAATTTATCATGTGATTAATTGATTATTGCAACAGACTTAATTATCAAAATATTGTTTACATTTTCTTTTCAACCAGAAAGGCATTCATTTATGTGACTGAGTGTATTTTTCTGCCTCGTTCAGGGAAGTATGGCCAGATGGTGATGTGTTTGGTTCATCTGACGTTGAACCAGAAGAAGAACTGGATCTTCTCAAACAGATCTTCCAGGCCAACCTGCCAAGTAAGCTTTTAACGACATCATCTCCCCGTTTTCACCTGTACTCTTCTTTTAATTTGACAACTTTGTGTGTCAGGGCCTCCTCCTGAGACTATTGCTGAGGATGATGATGAAGGAGCAGAGTTGGAAGAGGAGGAGCTAGAATCTGTCCAGCTTTCTGAAAAAGAGTTCAATATCCTAGACTTTATCAAAAGGTGAGGAAAGGATCAAAGTTTCTTGTTTGCGCCGAATTTAAGGCTGCCTTCGATCTGCTTCAAAAAAGCAATAAAACCAATTTTTTTGTGAACATCAAGAGTACAGTAGTTCCTTACTGGAGTAAAGTATTCCTGATTTACTCTGCCTGGCTCAAGCTGACCTCTGAAACCTCGACCAAAGGAGGCCCAGACAATGTGTGCCTTCAACCCACATAGAGTGTATCTTTTTATTTGGCTTCAGAAAGACATTTCACGGTCTTGTTTAGAAGATTTCACCTCTTCTGTTTGCTGTTTCAGGTTTGCCAACCCCAGCATCGTGCGTGCGTATCTTCTCCTCTTGAAGTCCTACTCGAAGAACACGCCTCACACAAACCACTGCGTAGCTCGGATGCTGCACCGCCTGGCCGTCGACCTCAAGATGGACGCTCTGCTTTTCCAGCTGTCAGTCTTCCACCTTTTCAACAAAATCCTGAACGATCCCGCCGCAGACGCTTACAAGGTGCAGTGATTTAATTTAAACTATTCCCCAGGGCTGTCGAGGACTGGGTTCCTCCACAGCCTGGAAAAGTTGGGAATTTCATTTTTATTAATTTTATGGTCTGGATAAGCATGGGGAAAGAAAATAGGTTTCAAAAAGTTTTTTTCAGACTTGGCATCCCATCCCATTATCTAGTTCTGTTCTTTTTTGTTTCTTTCTTTCCTTCTTCCTTTCTTTCTTTCTTTCTTTCTTTCTTTCTTTCTTTCTTTCTTTCTTTCTTTCTTTCTTTCTTTCTTTCTTTCTTCCTTTCTTTTACTCTTCCTTCTTTTTTTGCTTCATTTACTTTTTCTTTACCTACAACTCTTTTTTCCCTTTCTTTTGTTCTTTCTTTGTTTCTTTCTTCCTCTTATCCTTTCTTTCTTACATTCTTCCTTTCTTTCATTCTTTACTTCCCTCCTTACTCCTGCATACATTTCTCTTCTTCCTACTTGTCCTTCCTCACTATGCACTCCCTTACTTTCTTCTTTCCTTTGTCTGTCATGTCCTTCCTTTCTTTTATCTTTCCCTTGTTGTGTCCTTCATTTCTTTCTGTTCTTATTCTTCCTTCCTGCCATCCATCCATCCATGTTCAGTATGTAAAGCGTTCCTACTGCAGAGATATCACCCATCAATCCACCGTGAACTTTAATATTTGATAGAACATAATTAATATAAAGGACTGAATCCTCTGCATAGTTCAGTCTGGAGTGAATCTGGGATTCCTGGATATGAAGCCGATTGTAGATCATATACTGGTGTCTAATCTTTTCTCCTTCCCTTCACAGGAACTGGTGACCTTTGCCAAGTTCGTGCTGAAGCGCTTCTTCGCAGTGGCAGCTCAGAACAACAAGGCTTATGTTGAGCTGCTCTTCTGGAAAAACGTGGGCGCTGTGCGTGAGATGACCGAAGGCTACACTCAAGACGGGTGTGTGCTCTGCTTTGTTTGCATTTATGAAGTGTATGGCTAACCTGATGCAACTATTAATCCCTAATCTAACGAGTAATCTGTCATTGTAATGAAATATTTCAGAGAGGGAAAGAAGCCATCTTGGACTGAAGAGGAGGAAGAGGAGCTGCGAAGGCTCTACATGGAGCATCTTGACTCTGAAGGTTTACTTTTTCGCAGCTCAAACATTTTTTTTTTTTATCGGTTTGTCGTCTTGAAAATGACCAGACCAGACCAGACTGACCTCTGAACTTTAACCCCTGGCTGTTAATTTTTGTGCATAGTGCCAGACATCGTGGAGACGGTCATCCAGTTACTAAGCAACAGCAACCGCACACGGCGGCAGGTGGTGACCCAGCTGGTGCACATGGGTCTGGTGGACAGTGCTAAAGAACTGAAGAAACAAAAGTATGCCGTCTGATTTATTTCTATCGAAAAGTGTGCGTAAAAAAAATCAGAAAGCTTTTTTATTGTTTTTTTTAAAGGAAAGGCACCCAGATTGTTTTGTGGACTGAGGAGCAGGAACTGGAGCTGGAGATGCTGTTTGAGGAGTACAACGACTCTGACGGTATTTGGAGGCTTCGTTCTCATCACTATGCAAACTATTTGATTTCCCACTGCCTGTCTGTGTTTTCTGTAGCAGTTCCTGCCTGGGATTCTGCTTTGACAGGTGAATGATTTTAAAGTGATTGTGTTGACACAGATGTTCTGGGTAACATCATGAAGAAGCTGACAGCCAAGCGCTCTCGAGCACGCGTTGTGGACAAGCTGCTGAGTATGGGCTTGGTGTCCGAGAGGCGCCAACTTCACAAGAAGAGAAACCGCAGCGCTCATGGAAAAAGCTCCGGGAAGAGCTCCGGAAAGGGCATGGTAGGTCTCCTTAGGTCCGCTTTCTAAAGGTATTAAAAGAAAAAATCATCTACCAGAAACTCACTGATCGTATCTTCTATGCAACACATTCCTGTTTGTGTGAGCCTTAAGTCCAGTTATGTGTTTTATTATTAAATGCTTAATTTGCTTTGCAGACTGAGGAAGACTTCTTGGCTGAACTAACTCAAGGCCTTCCAGATGAAGATGCAGACGAAGACGACGAAGATGAAACGGATGATGAGTCTGCGGATAGTGAGGAAGATGAAAATGAGAGAGAAATACCACAACCTGTTAGAAAAAGGAGACAAGACTTTAACCTGACAGCAGAGCGCAGAGCAGACATCAGGTCCACGGTAAACGCTCTGCAGCAAGAAGGTAAGACTCTTTAAGTTATGATTAAAACATAATGTTTTAGAGTAGCATAGTAAATGAATTCTGTTTTTAAGCTGTTTTTAAGTCTGAATTGTCATATTTTGTCTCATCAAAGGTTTGTCCGGACCGCTGTTGTGGCTGCAGAACAGTTTAAACAAGACGGCAATAGATAGAAAAGACGATTGTGAGTATGACTGATTATTCAGACGGATTGTTCTGGTTACATCTTGCAGCACTCATAAAAAAAGTTCATTTATTTAACGCTGCTGCTGCTGCCCTGTTTTCTTCCCCCAGGTCCGTCCCAGCCGGTTCCACTTGTCCCTTTCTCAGAGGCGAATGAAGACGCCATGGAGAACAGGAACTTCCTGAAGCTGCTGAGCAAACTGGGAATCAGGCCTCCTGAAAATGAACAGGTGGGTTCAGATGTACAGTGATTGTCCATTATTAGAAACTTTACTGTTTCAGCCAGTAATTATGTAGTTTCTTCTTTGTTCTATTTATGTTGTCATACAGTAAATAAATTTAAAATGTAATAATGAATTTGCCTGTTACACAATAATGGCTGGAAGTAGAAATTAGTTCCTCCCCAAAATGGACTGACGGATGGATTTATCTAGTTGATCTGCTTTTACTTTATGTAATGCATAAGTAAATAAGTTATAACAGCTAAATAAATTATTTGAATATTTATTTTTTTAATTTAAAAAATACATTCATTTAACATTAGTTTATATTTAAATCTTTTTAAATTAATAAATTCAGGGTTTCCTCAAGAAAACTTGCTAAGCCCTTTGCTCGGGGTGCCAGGCGTTCATCCAGCGGTCTGGTCTGTTTTTGAGTTAAAACGTATTTAAAGTTGACAGGAAATTTAAAAATATCACTTGATAATTATGTGTTATTGGAAGACTGGAAGATTAATACCTAAACACCAAGTATGCCATCTTTAAAAAAGGCAGTCATTAAAAAACCTAAAATAAATGAATAAACAATGCTTAGCCTATTGGGGACACAAGTAAAGCCTGAACTATATATAACTGCTAACAAAATAAATGAATTATTTCAGCGTTTTAGCCATTGAAAAATAATATCAATTATTAAATAAATTCAATTGTTTTTTTCTAAATTCTGTTTAAGTATTTAGAAATTTATGTCAGCTTTTAAAAATGTGTTCTATATCATTTCTATCTTCTTTCTTTCTTTTTTTTTTTGTAATTAGGAAACTTTCTGGAGGATTCCAGAAAACATCAGCAGATCTCAGCTTAGGAGTGCGGCTGCAGCATTGACCCCTGGAGAGGACGAACCTGAACACTCAGAGGAGCAACAAGGGCCCAGAGAATCTCCAGAAGAACCACAGGACCAGGCCGAGGAGGGAGAGGAGGAGGACGAAGAGGCCTCAAGTGACCAGAGAGCTCAGGCTCTGAGAGCTCTGCTGCTGGCGCGCAGCAGGAAGAGCCTCTCTGCAGAGGATGCAGGTACAGATGGAGGAGTCATCCAGTTTGACTCAGTTGGATTTCTAACATGACAGAAAACCTCCAAGGCCGTTTGCTTTGTCTCGTTTAACGGTGAATGTTGTGGCCGAGGAAAATCAACTTTAAAAGCTGCGACACAAAACCACAAAGTTAAATATAACTATGCAAAGTGACTCTGTTGCCCCAGAGAGGCGGCAGATTAAAATGAAGGTAAATCTAAAAAAGCAGCAATTCTGATTAAGCGATCTTTAATGGCTCTGTAAAAAAAAACTGCATCTAAGTAAACGTCCCTCCAGAGTATTGGAGGTAAAAGCACCGCACTGGCGGCGTTAATTATAGAAATGAGGAAAAATCTTTCTAATTTCAAAGAAGTAGAACATTACACTTTCTCTCTTGGATCGTCTGTTGTTCCTCTGAACCTCAGTGATTTTAGTTTTGTTGCTTTGTGTTTTAGGTGTGGTGTCAGACTCTGCTCCTGCTGGTGAAGCAAACAGTCTAACTGAGAGGTAACTAATCACCATGACGGTGTTTTTCAGAAAACACGTTTTTTGAATGTTGTTCATTTTCACACATTTTGTTCTGATCCCACAGACCCCAGGAGAAGATGTCAACCAAACGAAGCAGAAACAAGATATTGGATGATGATGACGATGATGATGAAGAGGAGAAAGGTATTGGCGTTTCTGATGCTAATTTTCATGTAAACAAGCGATATTTGCAGGAACAGTTGTGGATTTTCTCATAGTTTTCTGAATATACTGGATCAGGAGTTGTTTCAATTCAAACAGTGGCTGAAGACGTTCAGTTAGAGAAAAGATGATGTAACACATTTTATTCTTCTGATCAGACCAATCAATATAATCCATATTATTACTTTAATTTGTCCAAACTGCAACATTTGAGTAACGCACACCTAATGTTTTTTTTTTTTTTTTAGCAGAAAATGATTCTTCCATGGATGTTGACACAAATAAGGACGCAGATTCCGACACGGAGGATTTCTCTGCTCCCGTGAAGCGGAGGAGGAAGATGGCCGTAATAGACGATGAAGACGAAGATTAGTGAAAGTCTTTAATGGACCACATACAGACAGGTCCCTCGTGTTACTTAGAGGGGATTCAGTCCTCTGGAGGGCCGAACAGCAGACCAGATTATTGGAATCCCAAACAGCTCATATATGATGTAAATATATATATATATATAAATTATCTGAACCTTTAGGGAATTTGGTTGTGTTTCAGCTTTTTATAGTTATAATTCCCGTTCTCTAGCATTGTAAGTTCTTAGAGTTAATCGTTCTCTGTAAAATTGTTTCAAATTCAGTTATCTCATTTCTGATTTAAAAGTTTAAAAGTGCTTCTTTTCACATGTACAATTTTATGTGTCTGTAAAACTGTTAAATAAAACAACTTATCAGAATAAAAAAGCTGCTCTGCTTCTCACATTGTGCAACACAGAATTTGAACACTAGGAGGCAGAAATGTTTGCCCCTTTTTCATTCCAGGGCATAATTTAAGAAAAAGTTTATGGCTTAACTACACGCCGTATCAATAAATGATTAAGTGTAATCTTGATTTGTTTATTAAAAAGTTTCATTTTGCAGATAAAAAGTGAAAAAAGCAGAGCAGAAATCAAATAACTTCAAAGTACATTTTTTTTGCAACCTCTGCTAGATTTTCTTCCATTTTTTTCCTCATATGTCTGCAGTCACCATGCACAGTGTTGTCAGTTTTCCTTCTGGGTCGGAGGCAGAGTGTTGTCGTCACATCTGGACTGCATTAGTGACTTCCTGTCACAACATCTGCTCTGCCCCCGATTCTGTTTATTACTGAAGGAGACCTGGAAATGCTGTTATTAGACGAGCACAGTAATGAGTGGGGTAATGAATTCACATGGTTGGCTGTATATCACTTGTTCTGTATTGGGAAGGTTTCAGAGTTTAGTAAATATGGTGACTTGTCCTGTGTGAACAGATGCTGCAAGCTGGATTTTCCACATGGAAAACAAAAGGCTTTTAAAGGTCGTAAAGTCCAATTTCTAGTGAATAGATTTATAGATTAGGTGAGTTAAATCCAGGGCAATTAGTTGCCCTGGATTTAATTTAGGGGTAAAATGTTAAAGATGAATGAAAAGATGCATACCATACTCAACAGATTGTTTACTGGAAAAACAATTATCGTAACTAAGAAAATGTAATAAAAAGTTTTCAGGGGCAAGGAGGATATTACAGACTAAATGTTTTTTTTTTTATTTTTTTTTTTTTTTTACAATTTTAGACCATTAGCCTTACAGAAGTCCACTAAAGAGCTTTTGAGAAATCAGTCATAATCTTGTTACAGCTAAAGTGATTTTACATTTGGTCAAGGCACTTGTTATTTCAAGTCAAAGCAGAGGTTACATGAACTAGGCCGCTAGAGACGCCTCCGATTATTCGTTACACTGCCTTGGGTTAGTTCTCAGGGAAACGTGCCAGGCTTTTCATATAACAGGCAGAGAATTTACTACTAAATAATAATTTGCCTTCTCCAGAATAGGAATGGTAATTTCCCTTTACTCTCTTGGATTTCGTAAAGAGTTTCATGTTGAAACACACCTTAAAGACTCGCTCATACTTTCCATCTGTTTGGTTTCTGACAGACGCAGCAATCTAATTTATGAACTGCTTCTCAGCATGAGGAACCTCTCTTAAAAATGGAGATTAGAAAATGATATGAGAGATTAATATTTTCTTGAATACTGTAATAAGAGATTTTGTTTACTAATAAATCCAAAGTAAAATACAGTTAAAGGAATTTGCACTTTTAAATAACTTCTAGTTAACTAACTACTTCAGTAAATGGTAAATACTTAATAAACTATACATCGGCAGGTATAGAGTATTGTTTAAATGATTAGAAAGGACTAAAACACACACATTGTCTTGCCAAATAGTAATTATAACTCAGCTTTTGAAAAGCCTTTTAAAGCTCCCTTGTAACTGTTTATTACTGAATCATTAGGTGTTAAAGATATCAGGAGAAACAGCATTGTTATTTATTTATTTTATGAAAAGATGCCATAAACCACTGAATACTGTCCAAAAACCAATAAGTAATGACATTGTGCAATCACATATTTAACATTTAAGATTAGAGAATATACTAACATCATGCAGATGCTTAGCGAAGGAGCCATGCTGTTAGGTTTTATTCATCAGGTATATGAGGTTGTGTGTGTACTCAAACAACCTCCTCCTGTGAGTCTGGCAGACGCTGTGAAGGAAAAGTGCTTCTACATCCAATCCTTTCAGCTGCAGTTCATTTATGATGGGACCAGCACAATCCGTCGGGGTCCTGTCTGCAGCTTTTTACTCCCCGCTCCCATCAAGACAGGTTTTAATATAAAACATAAAAAAAAATAGCATTGATTAAAATTTCCAGCTTTGAATTCAAAATCTTGTATTGTTGACCCAACATGAATCTTATTGAGACTGGCTGAAGTGATTTTTATAAATGAGGCCCTTATTAAAAGAGTGCTGATTGCCAAATGCCGTCATTTGTTCATAATGCTGTTGCATAATGAACAAGTGGGGGCGAAGCACGAAAATGCAGGCTCATGAATCATTTTAAGGACAATTAAATCCTACTAAGAGCTTAGATATTTCAAACTTTCACTCATTGTGCCATCTAACTGATTAAATCAATGTTTTGAAAAGCTTTTAACTTCAAAGATACAGATAAAACCCCGATTACCCAAATTGTGTTTGGGATCATTTTAGTCTTTGTTGTCAGATTATAGACTGCCAAGACAGAGATCTTAAATATCAGAAGGTATAATTGTTAAGCTACTAACCCAGCATTATCCTCTGTATTTAAATTCATCTAGTCAAAGCAAACTTCCTCAGAGTGATCCTAAGCCATACTAAGCAATGACTTAGGGCCCCAACGACAGTTATAACACAAGTCAGTTTAGCAAATGTTTGAGTAACACATCCGTATCATTCATCCATCCTCTCTTAATCTTTTTCTCTTTGCAGAATTGTGGCCTTTATTGACAGTCACCAGAAAGGAAATGGGCAGAAAGAGAAGGGGGGAGGACATGCAGTGGAACCCAAGATGGCCGTGTTGATCATTATAACTCTGCTCTTGGGCACTCAGGCAATTGTAGTCAAGTAAGATGACTTGGGCTGCCAGCTTTTTTATGTGCCGAGTAGATTTGCACCTAGGTATTTCAGCTACCTAAACTGCATTTTCTGTCGCTTATTTAAAATATGTATGTATAATAGGCACATTTGCCGCAAATAATTTGGAGACATATTCCACAGAAAAATTTGCAGATAGGAATCTGAATACTGAGAATGCTGAACCGTTAATAGCTGGGGTTCCACTGAATATTTAACTATACCTTGGTGTAAATCCTGGATACAGAAAATTCCAAAAAAAAAAAAAAGGAATACTGAGAAGCTGATGTTTTTTTGTTGTTGTTGTTTTTGGGCTGTGTGAAAGGATCCCTTCAACCCAAATTCTGTTTAAGGCCCCATAAAATCTTGGGCCGCAACTGGCTAACTTAACGCTATTTACAAGTTTAATCAGAAAACAATAGCTTGAATGAAATTAGCAGCTGATAACCCAATCAGTCCATCATTGTTTTCCTTCAGACCCAACAAGAGGTGAAAAGCCATTTTAGCAGCCTGTTGGGTCAGCTAGCCCCGCAGGCTAAAGCCCCCTCCCAACAACCCCCGGCCCTCCAACGGTCCAACTGCCGAGGCTGGACGCTGGTAGGAAGGGGAGGATTACCCCGAGGCGCGGAGGGGGAGCGAGGAGGAGGAGGGGAAAAACTTTTCTCTCTTTTGTTGTGCTATTTACTTTAGAAAAGGGAGGAGAAAAGAAGCTGCGTTAATAATTTTTTTAATTTTTTTTTTTTTTTTTGCGCTTTCAGAGTGGCAGGTCTGGACTCCTGTTGAGTCCCAGACGGAAAGTTTTAACGGTTATGAGCATAAAGCGGCTCTGACTCTTCCTCACATCTGCCTCAGAAGAAGAAAGAAAGAGAGAGAGAGAGAGAGAGAGAGAGAGAGGGGGGAGAGAAAAACAGATTTACATAAAGCAGGGAGAGGAACAAAACGATGCCGCTCGTGTTGGAGGAAGCCTCCAAGTTTGAACACAGCCTCGGGATACAGTGAGAGGAAACCGGTTCTCCCTGGTAGCTTCCCCGTCTTTGTGTTTTTGAATGGTGGGCAGTTTTTCCTGCCTGACAGAGCGGATTGTCAAGGAGAAGTTTCAGCTGAAGAACCAACACTCGGCTGATCGGTGAGTTGTTTTTTTTTTTTTTTTACGCTAGCTCTTCTGAAAAGTTTAAGACGATATTAGGAAATCTTGGCGTTTTCAGTCAGTTAAACTTATTTGCCAGGACCTCTGCATTAACCTGGATCGGTTTTGTTTGGAAAATGTTTTATCCCGGATCTCGACTCCTTGGTGCCAAAGTCTACAGCTGGAGATGTTTGCTACAGAGCACGTAGCCAGGCTGCCTCCATGGCTGCAGCAAAACGTTTCTCTTTTCAAGCACATAATTCAACTTATCCTAAAGGCTTTGAGGACAAAGACATGATGAGACGGGCTAATAAAGACTGTATTCACACGCACTGAACCAGGCGTTCATACCAAAGTCCCACAGAAATGTGTCTTAATTAGTCCTGGCTTAAACGGGAGTGTAAGAGTCCAAAAATGACAAGAAAGCGCTCAAAATCTCATTTAAATTTGTAATTTTCATTTGTTATTGCTCACTCAAATGCAGCCAAGTTAGTGTAATTAACCAGAAGTCGTGAGCTATAGGAGGGTTTTAAAAAGTAGGGTTTTAAAACTGCTTTAAAAAAGTGTTTCTGTTAAGACGTCCATGCAATTTCAAGTTCTTTGCATAAGATGTCAGTTCTTCTCTGGCACAGAATAACAGCAAACCTCCATGTAGCCGTGCACTGCCAGTCAGCCGGCTAAAATTCTGGTATTTTTTATAACAACAAATATGTCCGACTGCAAAAAATATAAACACTGAAGTCTTGGAAGCTGCTCAAGGTCGCAACTATAAATCCATGATGGCACGGACTAATACGGGCTGTAATGCTAAGCACTGAAACAGGTGTTCATCGCACAGGTAGAGGCATATATTAGGACAGTTTGTGGTGTCAAGATATACCAGTGTTTTATAAGCCTGGCAGGCCACCAGGCTTCACTTGTGCCCCCACCAGGCTGAGCATTGCTTATTTATTTAGGTTTTTTTTAAATGTTTGCATTTTTTAAGATTTTATAGTTTGTGTTCACGTATTTCTCTTCCAATCTTTAAAGAACACATAATTATCAAGTGATATTTTCATATTTCTTGTCAACCTTAAACATTTTATGTCTCAAAAATGTCATCAAATGTCATTTTATGACAGTTTTGTGACTCAAAAACACGATGGGCTGCTGGATGAGTGACTGCCCTAGCACCCAACCACCGGGCTTAGCGAGTTTTCTGGGGGAAACCTTGTGTACTAAGGTTTTTAAAAGTTGTTTTCTTAAAACTTTTAGCAGGGTTTAAGGATATTTCAATGAGATGTCAGTAAAAATACCAGAGAGACTTGAGTTTTCTACAATTAATTAAAGGTAAGCTTTTTACCTTTAACTTTTGAGGTTCAAACCCAAATCTACTGCTGCACACTGCCTGTCAGATGGCTAAATGAAGGCTGTTACTTTTCATTTTCTTGCTTAAAGATTAGTTCCTGTTTTTTTGAACAAAAATATGTGTGTATTTTTCCTGAGAAAAACACAAACAGTGACAACTTGGAAGCAGGAGGTCCCTCGTTATCCTTACTAAGGCAAAGCATTTGAGGACTAAGACGTGATGACCCAGAGTAATAAAGGCTGTATTCATAAGCACCGAACCAGGCGTTCATATCTGGGTTTCACAGAACTATATGCTAATTAGTACCGGCTTGTTATGCAGAGCATGTGAGAGTCCGACGATGAATTTCATTTTTCTCTGAAGTCGGAGCTCGGATCTGAAAATGACATCAACCATGGCGAGCTGGTTCAGGTTTCCAGCTGAAAACAATGGATTTCTCTTAATTTCATGTGGTTAAACAGTAAAAGTGCATGCTCACAAATCAATATTTTACAGCATTACTTGTGCCACTTGTTCAATGAGAAGCAAAGAGAAGTGCTAAATGCAAAAGTGTCTACTAACAGCTTTCCCTCCATTATCTGTGCACAGCGATAATGTTGGGTTCTAAACTCAGGGCTGCTTGAGAATCTTTGACTTTTCTAGACAGAAAATTGACTTCAGGTGGGGCAGTGACTGTATTTTGGACTTGAAATACTCCAAAACAATGAGGACGCGCCACAAGGTGACAAATTAAAGCTAATCGGCTAATATGCTTGTTTTCTTGCTTACAAGAAATACAAAACCCACTGTTCTGAAAAAAAAAATATATATTTCTGGTTGTAAAAAACATGAACAGCTATAATTTGGACACTGTAGGAGGGCCACCCATTACTTTTATAAAACTATAGAAAGCCATTCTTCTAAAAGTACAATCTAGCTTTGTATGGAAACCATAAAACCTTAAAATCTTTGCTCAGGGGTATCATCCTGAGGGAATCTTATCCGGACCATGCCTAGTAAGAGATATCTTCCAAACCTCCTTTGTGAAACATTTATAATGTCTACTTATGAGCCCTGTTGCTCCCAGAAAGTCCTGCCCTTTGGTTTTACTGTGTAATCAAGCTAGGGATTGCCTTTTGGCTTGGGACTCTGATGACAGCCTTCAGGCCCTTTCTTTACTGAGGTGCTTACAGTCTGTACTTACAGCCACTTGGTGCAGAGCAGAGCTGCTCTAACAGCCTGCACCAGATGGTTTAATCCCTGTGAAAACCCAAAGAGGAAACTCTTCCTAGCTCTGGGGGGAAAATAAGGGTAGGCAGGAAAAGAGGCACAGAGAGCCAGAGGCTGATCAAAGTTGGACTGCTTTTGACTCTGTCCTTATTGTTTCGATTATGATTCCACCCTATCTGTAGTATGGAGTGGCTGTAGCAGAGGTAGTCCATCTGGGAGAGCTGAAATGCAGAACAACACAAGTTTGTATTGGAGATGGAGGAGTCTGGTGACTCCTTCCTGCAAGAAAACCCTCATTGTCCAAATGATAGCCACAACGAAAGTGGTTGTAGTAACTCTGAAACATCCTACTATGGACTACTTATGGCCCTTTAAACATAGCTCAGATGACAGGGTGCCTGGCTGACTAGGAAAATAAAGTCCGTGGATGATATTCTAGGTTTGTGAGATTGCTGTAGGAGGTTCAGTGACCGCAGAGTGGAATTTAACGAAGAGAGCTAAACGGCTGCGCTAAATGACAGAGCTGCTGCTGACATATATGGCCACTACTCTGGCTCTGTTTTTATCTGACTCTTCAGTTTAAATCATATGTAAGTTGGGGAGGGGGAAGAACTGACATGACAGCCAGGACCATGCTGGTTATTTCCTTCTGTATCGTACCAGATAAACTTTAACCATGTGCTGGAAAATTGTAATTTTTTATTTTTTAGAACATCAGTATACCTTGACGCGAGAACATGGAGACAAATCACGTGTGTGCTGAGGAAAAAACAATCTCACTCAGATAGCGATTATCTGCCTGAAAGCCATCTTTTCCACTTTAAAAGTTGACACATAAGGTGGCTCGTTGGGAGGAACGCATAAAGAGTTGACTCAAGACTTTTCCAAAGTACTGGATAATACCTTAATAATAAAATTTCTCTGTCATCATTTTACTGTTAGGTGGTGATGTATGTTCTAGCATCTCACCCTGGGGCATTTCTGCATAATTTGTGGTTACTTTCAGGGTTTGTCGTCCAACTTGTTCAACAGCAGCTCACACTATCGTCCTCCGGGCCTCTCTGTCAGGCTCTCACTAACATATGGACATCGCCTACTGAATGCTCCTCTTCACCACAGACCTTAATAGAGAGTTATGGAACGGCCTCTCCTTGCCCCACACACTGCGCACTCCACCCATAACATTTGAATTACAGCTCTGACTTGGTGCAACTCAACCTGCAGATGGAAATCACCATGTTAATGAGCGCATGACACATAAGCTTGCATCATGCAACAACATGCTTTTTGTCCCTCTGCAGATTTAACAGGAGTGAAGAAACTGAAGCTTAGTTTTTATCCAGAGTGGACATAACTAAGTACACAAAGGTAGAAGGCAACTAATTAGAGAGCGTATTTAACAGATGTTTGAAAATCCGAAAAAGTAAAATTTTCCTCTTAACATGACAATATGTGGAAATGTTGGAATTTTAAGAAATCCTAAATGTGAATATTTTGCATAATGACATTTTTTAACTTCCAGGTACAAATTTTTAGAAGATGCATACATGGTTTGTGGACTGGGTATACAGAGATCTCCATATAGCCTCCTTCCTGCCTGCCAACCATTGTGTTCCTGTACTAGAAACCACAGCAGCAGAGACATGGTGTTTAAGGGGTTTTCCACTCATGTTTCATTTGTCTCTGGCTCTTTTAACTTCAAAAATAAAGTCAACAAGTCAAGTGACTGATGGGGAAAATGTAAGTAAAACTGGGCCAGACAGCACTTCATTTACTTTACCTTTGTGTTGGGAGACTCAAGTGAGGGACATGTGGAAAATCACAATAAATGTCATTGTTGCCATATTAAATATCAGGATTCCTTTATACCATCTAGTTTGCACTATATTTCCACAGGAGTATTTTTAACAGCGGCTTCACAGGTTGTCAAAGATGTTTGTCCCTGTTAAGTAGGTAGCAAAAATGTGTCCAATTGGCTGCTAATTTTGTAGAGCGGAAAAAGCGAGGAACATTCCTCAGAGCTGGAGACGCATCCGAGACGTTTCATCGGGTGGCAGATATGGGCACATAAAGTTTCCCCAGAATGAGCTTACCGTTTTTCAGGATATTTAACTCAAGTGGTTTAAAAGCAGAGCCATACTTGGATTAAGCCAACATTCTCTGTGCTTCTCTAGTTTCAGTGTGGTATTATGTTCAGGAGTGTGTTTAGTTCTTCAGGAGCTAAAAAGTGTGAATAAGCCAATAAATGAGCTTTTTTTATAAGTTTATTATTGGACATTAATAATTTTTGACACGTGTAAGTGTTGATTAACTTAACTGGGCTCAAAAACAGAGTTTGAGTTCAGTGAAAGCATATTTGAAATGACTGGAAAAGGTAAAAATCAGCTGACTGTATTTATTTAGTCAAGCTGTTTCAACAGACGTAAATCATAGTGACTGCTGTGTGCAAAATCCTGTCTCAGTTGCAGCCATGCACATTACACACTTGCAACACAATGGTTTCACTTATAGATCAGCTTGCAGGGCAGATTAAAAGCTTATTTTTGTTGTGTCCTCACGCTGCTCGTTTTTCTCCTCGAGTCTTGGATCAAAGCGTTTCATTTAACCGGCTGTACTTTCACCTGGTTCTCTTTTGTGAGTTTTGCTTTCCGTGTGTGATAACCAAACTCGTTCTGTTTCTGCTCCTTGTCACAAACACAGGATTAAGTTCCTGCTGAAACATGATGTTCCACTTCCTCTTTTGGTCGTGCTCTTCCTGCCGTGGAGGGACAGGAAGCTCAGTATTTGATGTCTCGCTCAAAATGGTTTAGAGCAAATGCTATTGTGATGAGGGACTGTGACGTAGACAACACATTGTTGCATCATTTTGTATTCCCGCCGAGACCTTTCGGCTTCGCACCCGTAGTTACGGTTGTCAAGACCTGGCCGGTCCCTCAGCTGGTTACTGTGTTCGGCTCCTAAGGTGCCATGATTTACAGCGTCAAGCGTGTGTGATCCTGGGTGGATCTTTAAAGCCAGCATGCCGGACAGCGATCCGTAAAACGGCAGGTTTTCTGGCCTCTCAGCTGGTCTTGGCTGTCATTTAAGTGGAGGAATCGCAGAATCCCCCCCGGCTGTGACCACACAAGACCAAGCCCTGATCAAACACACCCAAATTAGCAATGTGGAGAACTTGAAGTCAGCTTTGCGTCTTCCCCAGCAGCTGAGCGCTGTAACCCGCTCCGCTCACAATTTTACCAGAGGGTATCCGAGGCCAGCAAAAATATCTTCTTACAGCCCCTCTGCAGCCTGCTTTGTTTTTTCCACACAGTTAAAAAAAAGGAGTGGCGACTTAATTATTTGTAAGCGTTTAATATTTATTGACATTTAACATGCAAGTGCTCAAGCCAGTCATTTGACATTAAAGCCTGAAAATGTTGTATTTATCTATTCATCTGATAAGTTTGTGTTGCTGGGATCAGGCACAGATGACATCCGGAGTTGTCTTTGCGAATAAAAAACACAGAATCTCAGCCTGTCACACTCGGTGCCTAAGGCTCCTCAGATGAACGAGGAGTGCACTGCCTCACAAAAAGGCACGTTCATGGAACGCACGTAAAAGTCACATTCACTGACATACAGGAAATATGAGTACCAAAGATCAAGGTAGGAGACAAACACAAAACCAGTTCTGAAGGAATGAACAAACTACAATGAAGAATGAACTTATTATAATAAACAAACAAATTGGGTGGGGTACCCGCAAACCACATAATAATACATAAACAGCTAAATAAATAAACTAATAAATTCGGTGTCTCTCACATTTGTTTTGCCTGAGTCTGTTTTCACTTTAAGGACCGGAAAATGGCGGCAAGCAACTTCTCATTGTTATCTCTGATTGCAGTGAAAAATTGTTAAAATCTTTACCATAAAACATTTCTATAAAATATATTAAAAAGAAGAGAGAGGCAGAGAGAGAAAAAACATGAAAAATGCTGTTTAGAGTCAGTTCTGAAATGATTTTGTTGAAACAAAACTAAGATCCAGTTATTTTTCCAGACTGTTTTGTTATGCAGGTTCTGATGTAATTTTCTGAGCACACTGCAGTAAGACACTGCATGTGTTTCTTCATACATATAAACTCTTCATCTCAGCTTATAAAAGCTCTCTCAAACAATCAGTATTTTTTTATTTGCACAACTTCTGTCCTGCATTTCTGTTGTCTTATCTGTATGCAAGCTCTAATAATAGCATTAGAAGATATTAAAGGCCTGACAGTGTTTATAAACAATATTGCACACAGCATTAGATAGATTAGGCTGAAGTAGCTGTATTATAAAGCAGCTACATCTGGTTTACCAACTTTATTACATGTCTGTAAGTGGCAATCGGTAGGAAGCTAACAGAGAATATAATCTTTTGTCATTCTTATGCATTCTTGACTTTTTATTCTGACTTTTTTTTACTTTAATTAAGAAGATGAAAAGTCATACTAACAGGTTTGAAAGAAGAAGCTCAAGCAGTAATACAAGAACTGGGTTTTTGGTTGTGGAACCGGTTTGCTCCGTTGGAAATCTGCATAAATCAAATGGAAAACGCTGACAGCAAATGTCATGGGCTAGACTTCAGCTGCAAAGCACTTCCCAATTTGTACTCACAAGTAGTCATTTCTGAGTTTCAAGTCTAAACAAGTCCTATAGATTCCCTAAAGTTGGAAAACCAACAGTCCAAACAGCCCAGAGTTCGATGGTGCTCCATGTTAACAGATTAAAATGTGCATCAACAAACTCGAGGCCCTGTTCATCTGCACCTCTGACAGTTTGTTTCATATTAAAGTACTGTTCTAGCCAGCATTAGCAGTGTGAAGTAGTACACTCCCACGTCTCTGTCTCAAGTTACCTCCCTTCATCACAGTGGTGTCTTCTGTCAAGGCAGGCTTGGAAGTCAATGCTGCCGGGGCAGAATAGAGCCATTATGGGGCAAAACAAAGACTCTGAGGCCCATGCTGTGACCTCTAGTGGCACTGAGAGGAAACCATGAAGACTCAAAAAGGAGAGCACATAAAGATGCTGGGGAGAAGCAAGGATACTGCTACAACCCGAGTTGTTTGCTTTTTATATATATGCCGACTATACAAACTCAGTGAACTGGAGAATGGCAGCAGTGGGGGGTCCAAAAAAGAAGCAGGACTATCTAAGTAAACCTTCGTGAGGCCCCACAAAAATCACAAAAACCCCTGATGATGAATAATCGAGCCTGAGCTGCGAGAGAATGTCCAGTGCAAGTTAGCTGGTCTTCTCTAAGATCTGCAGCTTTGACAGAAACTATATAAAGAGACACTGCAGTATACAGTAATAGAACATCATAACATCAACTAGATATTAGCATCACATAAAAATAACGTATCTGGTGGTGGCACATCAGAACACTGTGCTCCACAGCATTGTTTTCAGTAAACACACTCTATTCGTAAAAAGGAGTGTATGAAAAATGAGACACTACAGGATGTGATATTCCTCAAGATCCTCTTCGTTTCCTAACATTTAGACCCACATAACATTTTCTTAAAAATGCCAGCGAACATGGCTAAAAACACTTCAGTTGGTTCTTCTTCTGTCTGTTATTTATAAATGTCATATTCTATCTACTGCCACGTCTAATGTTTAAAATGAGAAGTGCAGTGAATGTGGTGTACCTGAAGCAAAGGTAAACTTTAAAGCAGTGGTGCCCAAAGTCGGTCCTCGAGGGCCGGCATCCTGCGGGTTTTAGTTCTCTCCCTGGTTTAACGCACCTGGGTCCTATGATGGCTCATTAGAAGGGCTAAGAAGAACATTGACTTTTTGAGGAGGTTTTTACTACCACTAGGGAGAGAACTAAAACGTGCAGGATGCCGGCCCTCGAGGACCGACGTTGGGCACCACTGCTTTAAAGGGATCATCTATCTTAAAAGTCAGAATAGTCTCAAGGGATCAAGTGCCTACAGGTCCAAGCTGTCAGTGTTCCACTAGTCTAACAACTTTTTGCATCTGCACAACATGGTAACTTTTAGCATGGTGCATTCACTGATGGGGAAAAAGTGTAGTAGAATTTTGAGTTTCTGATCGGTCAGGGCCCATCAAGTTGAAAACTAGCCAATCTCTAATTAGCTCTTGAAATGCAACAGGTTTGTGGGAGTTCGTTAGTATCTAGTGTGTTTGAATCTGTAAAAACATTTAGTAGTAAGTAGGAATGAGGCTTAAAAAAAACAAACAAATCCAGTGACACACAGGTGAGGTCTGTTTCTATTCACCATCAGAAGACAGGTGGGCCGAGGTTTATTCAAATCTAAACCAATCAGGTTTTCCATACCAGATGTCACGTTAAGTTGGATAAAAGCCAGCTAGGTGAAAAGGTACTAAACTAACATGTACTCACAAAAGGAATATATTTCACTTTTACACAAATCATGTGCAAGTTTAAGCTTGCAGGAACATATTTCTCCTCTTAAACACGAAGAGTTAGATCTCTGCACCGCCCAAACAAGAAGGAAACAAAAGTTGTTTTGAACTCTAATCAGATTCGGGGTTGCAGAGTCTCTACTTGCAACCATGAATTCACATCTGTTACAAATTTGGAGTTTATTTTGAATTTCCTGAAATGTACATGACACACACCCTCCAGTTGTCACAAAGACTCTCTGCTTGCTTTAAGGCAACAGTCCAAAACCCTCATCCTGTCATGAAATGCGGTGAGAGGTGGTAGAAGTAAATAAAGATGATTTTAATGAAAATGCACAAATAATCCAAGAGTCCAGGTAGCAAAGGATGGCTGGAAAGGCTAAGGTTCACCACTGGTAGCAACGGGTAAAATCCAAAAGAAGAAGCAACAGGATGAGATAGAATCGACAGTGTTGACAAGGACCCCACAAAGACACAGGTGGCATTAAATACACAGAGGGTAATTACAGAACGAGACACACTTGGGAACAATCAAGGGGTAGACAGGACAACACGGAGACTCACTAGACACAGAAACTTAAAATAAACACAGAGAAAAACTCAAATCACGACACATCCTACCAGAAAACTTATTTGTTTCCTCACTGATAAAGCTCTTTAATTTGCATCGTTTTGTTTTTCTCATATTAAAACTATTTGGACAACAATGCATGCCATTTTAAATACATAATGTTTTCTAGTTTGTTATTATAGGGAAAAGTTGAATTCATATAATCTGTTCCTTTTTTGAATTGCTGTAAAAGACAAATATCTCAAGAGAATAGGTGTAGAAAAACTGACTGAAGAAGAGAGGAAAACTTTCCGCTGGTCTCATTTTTTCCTACTAAAGTCATTCCTGGGCAGGACACGCAAATTAAACGGCCTCGTGTCTGCAAACATGTCAAAACAATTGTGGCTCAATTTTGTTTTAAACCCCCCCCCCCCAACATATTTCTCTTCTTAAAAACGTTGAGGTAAGGAAGAAAATGGTAGTAGATATGACAATAAAGAAGGAAGCAGTGCGTTATTTCGCTCTAAAGACAGAACTGCCTGTTCCTGAGTGTTTGTCCGAGGTAGACAACGGGAATAAGTTGTAATCTGATCTCAGCTGCGGTGAGCTCATACAGCAGGCCTGCCAGCAGCCTTGCAGAGAAGGAGCAGTCCACCCATAAGCCTTCAGCCCTCTGCGGCTCCCCGAAGACCCGACGGCTTAAATGTCATATAATTTTTCAAGACAAATAGAGGGTGGACGGCTTCTGAAACAGAAATCCTAAGAAAAGGAAAAGTTCTCGAAAATGTTTTAAAGTGGAAAGGAAATATGAATATTGTGCATGTGTACGTTCAAGTTTTAACCCAATGAGGGACGATATGTTTTAAATTAACGACACAGTTTATTTTTTAAATCTGAATAACCGATTGAAAACAAAGGAAAAACATGACAGAGCTGGAAACGTGGTGGAGACATTTTCCATTGAAAAGCCAATGTTACAGCTCATTTGCTACTTCATTAAATCGATCTAAGAACTCTTAGTTCACGACTCTTCACAGGAAACTGCAGAGTCAGCAGATGGAAGTTAGTGGTTCTGATGGCAGCTGAGCCTACAGACCAGTTTGGAAAACGTCCTGGTAGACTAGAAGAACCAGTACTCTTCCTTTGCCTAATAAGCAGCTTGTGAATGCTGAATGTGTTACTTTGCAAGAATAAACTTCATCTTTTTTTAGTGGGATTATGTGATGTAGACCAGTAGACTGATGGGTTTTACTGTCGTTTTAATTTGTATTTAAAAATATCTAAAACGTGCTGCAAACTCAGGTGAAACTAAATTTAGTTTTCTTTCCTTTAATTAAAAACAGAGCACTGAAGACAGTATCCCCACAATGAGACATGGTAGTGGTAGAATCATGCTGTGGGGATGTTTGTCTTGAAGACCAAACCTCATTGGAGTTAATGGAAAGATGAATGGTGGTAAATGCAGGACCATCCTTGGGGAAAAAAAGGAAGAAACACAAAACTCTTAAGGGATTCACCTTAACAACCTCTATACAGACACAATTACGACGGGCTAACGGTGTAAAAAAGTTCATGTTCAGAGTCAATCTTTATGTTTTTATTTTCTAACAATGAGTGGGCAAAAATCTCAGCTTTTGGATTCATAAAACTGGTTGAAAATGTCCCCAAAACACCTTCAGCTGTAACTCCAACAAAGCTGGTTCCATGAAGAAATGCACTGTCTAAGAGGGAGGAATGCTAATGCACACAATGCTTCAAATCTTTTCCCCTGCACTTCAGTCATGTGATACTTTGTGTGGTGATTTTAGGTTTGCCCTAATATTTTTCTCTTCTCCTACAGTCACCAATCCTGTACAGATGGACCTTAGATAACAGCAGCTGCAGGTCTGCCTTAATCCTGAAGTTCAGCCGGCCTCGAGGCGTCCATCGTCCAACCAAAATGGCTGATCCCACTGGGCTGAGCCCCGAGGGCGGGGGGACAGGTGTGGCCGAGGCCAACGCCTGTAGTTTGGAAATTGAGCGAAAATATGAAATCATCCCTACCATCATCTGCTCCATGTGCTGCCTTTTTGGCATCATCTACTGTTTCTTTGGTGAGGACCACTTTTCCTCACGGATACCTCAAATTTTTTCTTTTTCACAGTTCATGGAGTATTTAAAGTAATATCTTTGGATTACTGTTAGTTGCTCTGTTCATTTCCTGTTTTTTGTGTGTTTCCTGCTGTAGGTTACCGCTGTTTCAAGGCTGTCATGTTCCTGTCCGGTCTCATGTTCGGCTCGGTCATCATCTTCCTGCTGTGCCACAAGGAGCACATTCTGGACACTCAGCTGAGCGTGGAGGCCAGCGCAGGCATCGGCCTCGGCATCGGCCTGCTGTGCGGCCTGGTCACCATGCTGGTGCGAAGCGTCGGCCTCTTCATGACAGGCCTGCTGCTGGGACTCCTGCTGGCTCTGGCCGGCCTGCTGGTCACTCACCAGTTCTACACGCCGACCACGCTCTGGGTGCCTCTGGGCACGCTGCTGGGCACCGGCATGCTGTTCGCTGTGCTGACGCTGCAGTGGCAGAAGGCCTTCACCATGCTCTCCACGGCCGTGTTCGGAGCTGCTATCATGACCGTGTGCGCTGATTACTTTGTGGAGATGCTGGCTCTTGCCAATCACGTGTATGACTGCTTGCGCCTCACGCCCGGGCCGGCGCTGTGCTGGTACAGCTGGGTCATTCTGGGCATCTGGCCCGCCCTCAGCCTCATAGGAGTACTGATCCAGTGGAAGATGACGGGTGACAGCTTCTCACACACTGAGGGTAAGGAAAACATACGGTTTAGCTTAGGAAATTTAACATCATCACAGCTGTTCTGTTTTAACTTCACATGGTACGTTTCTGTGTTAACCCTATCCACTTGATTGCTATATTTACCCATTTTTCAGATTCCTCTAGTATTTATTTATTTTTTTAAATCAACTGGTGATAAATTTAGCGATTGTTTTTCTGGGTTGTTAGAGATTTTATGGCGACAGCGCCTCACCACTGCAGTCAGTCTGACAGTCGTCCATTCGACAGCGTACCTTCACCAATCGTCAGAGCGCAGGAGGGCCATTCCACCCCGTGTCCACATTGCACATCAATCACACTTTTGCAAAGCTGAGGCACTGATCGCCACGGCAACGCTCATTATTCAAACTCCTCACTGTCCACTGAGCGGGGCCGTGTGTCTGAGTTAGATGGGTTTTATACCCGACAAAGTCGCACCGAGCTGTACCGCTACAACCAGCGAGACAGTTTCAGGTCAAATATCGCAGAACTGTAAAATGAACATGAAAATGTCAACAATCGCAAAGAAACATAAGATAGGACTCTAAATAACCTGTTTAGGCAGTTTTATCAACAAAAATAGTTGATTTGGGGTTAGTTTCGCTTTAAGTGTTCATCTTCTGACTGAAGAAGAAACATTTAATTTGTAGATAGCTGAATCCAGTAAACCCAGAGCGAAAGGCAAAGCTCTCTCTTCACCAAGATGGAAACCAGGCAAATGGCAAAATGCATAAAGACCGCTCAATCATTGAACTGAATTTCTGATTCAAAAAAACTAATGTTAGGGAATTCCTTGCTCTCTTTAGTAACTTTAATATAATAAAATTTCAGAACAATCTTCAAAAATATTTCCTCCAGCCTTCCTGCCATGAGCGGGTCATTCATTATTTTTGTCTGGAACAGGTGTGATCTCACAGTGTAGGAGACGTTACTATAAACAGTAGTTTTTATTTCTTGAAAACAACAACAAAATAATTACGCACATGGTCAGCATCTTGTATTATGTCTCCATACGTATTCCCTAGAGCATGTAGATCCATGTCTTAACTCTGAGTTGTTAAAAAGGTTCAAAATTCAGCGTTTTCCACTGAAGACAAAGATTGAAAACTTACAAGCATAAAGCGGAACTGTTTTGTTATCTTCCATGAAGCCTTCGTGTTATCTGTTATCTTGCTCTCTCACAAATTGAACCACACAAATATGTGGAGATATCGTTGAAAACAGTTTTCTTTTTAACTGCTTCTTTTTTCCCTGTGCTTCCTCTAATTTCACTTGAGCAACTCACAGATCCTGAAAATAGCTTATTAGTCTTCTTCACACTGTTACAGCATCTGCACAGAAGAGGGTTGGTCTTAGTACAGTCTGGTAACACTTAGCACAGTGAGTTCATTGGCTGGTTTATGGTCTGCTGGTCACAGGTTGAAAACATTGCAGCTGGAGAAGTGCGCAGTAAAGCAGCACAGAGGGTGAAAGTCAAGTTGTAGAGAAGTGAAAGGTTTCCACATCACATTGTTTTTGGTACAGTTGAACACTTGAGTTTGTCTACAATGTTACTATAGGTTTCCAACAACAAAAAGAGGAAAATTTGTCATATTCTTTCATGAAACATTTTAAAGTTACATTTTTTCACACTTGACAAATTGCCGAAATTTTTTCAGTTGCCACTTTTTAGATGTTGCTCAAAACCTCAAACAGAAATATTTTGATGACACAAAACTTTTTCTGCTAAACTCACAAGCTCTTTTCACACTAGAAACCTTGAGATTAAAAATTATTTAGTATCCAAGTAAAGAACGAGACAGTTTTATCACAGGACTTTTTGTCTTGACAAGATATTGAAGGATCTCTAAAGAATAAGCTAATTTCTGGCCAGAGCAAAAACATCTCATCAGAAATCTGAATTATTCCTTTAAAATGCTGCCTGTTTGCTTAAACAGACACGATCAGTTTCCAAAGGCCGGTTTCAAATTGCCCTTCCTCTTGCAGTCGTCATCAACCGGAGACAGAAGCGGGTTCAGCTGATGCGGATTCGAGAGAAGGACGCCAAGAAGCGACAGCAGGCAGGTGGGCAGGAAGGCACATACCGCCGTAAAGCCACCCCAGTGAAACGTTACGCTGGGGATCTACTGGCACCGGTCAGTGTCTCCCAACAAGGCGTGATCTGTAGCGACTTTTTTTTTTATTTTTTATTCTTATTTATTTAAATACGAGCAAACGTCTTTATGAGTGGGTAATGTTTTCTACCCTACTTCCCCTCCATAACTCACCTCTCTCTGTGTTTGCCGTTCGTCTTCTCAGAGCTACCTGCAAAGTCTGCGAGATCGGCAGATGGGAACCGGTACTTCCCTTAGCAGCCTCGGCACCACCAACCCGACCATGGTCGACATGGACTGCGAGACCGGATCCATGGTTCCCCTCACAGCCACGACTCCAGTCGTCAGGGTCTGACCAACGCAGAGCAAAAAGGCAGGACTTCCTGATTCCTGGTGGGAGGAATCTTCATCAGGAGATTGCTTTGGTTAGGGGGTCTTCCTCACGCAGAGCAGCACATGCCAACTGCTCTAGTGTCTTTAATTGCTGTGAAGTAGATCTGGTAGCGAGGATGTGTTTTTTTTTCCTGTTTTTTTTTTTTTGTTTGTTTGTTTTGCGGTGAGTCCTGTGTGTCAAACAGAATGCCACTGAGGGATAGCAAACATCAAACTCTGTTTTGATGGTGTTAAAACCACTATGACCACTGTGTTTCTCAAAGAAACAGTATCCAGTCGATACTAACAGAAAAAGGTCTCACATTTCCACTTATTGTGTATTTGATGCACAGCAACAACTGGAAGCCTCAGAAACAGACGTATCTCTGCATTTAGTGTACTGTACTTCAGAAGTTAGCCATTACCATGAAGAGTTTTAGTATTACACGTCTTAATACTAGTTGACTGGTTTGTAGGATTCGATGAAGTAATTTGTTTGATTTGATGTACTTCTTTTATTTTTAGAGATGCACCAATCTTTTGTTTTTCTGCTGATTTTCAAAACGTCTTTGAGGTCTGAGCAGATTATTGTTTTAGTTTCTGTAAAACATATACTGCAGGTTCCTCAGTGTTGAATTTAATATAAAATAAACAGCGAAAACATCCCCATTTATTCATCACAGCACTTTCCCTAATATTTGTCTGAACTGTCCTGCACTCCCTAACCTTTATCTGACGTTCAGTGAAAAACACATCAAGGTACCTGCTGTTGGTTTTGTTTAACTTCCAGCATCAAAATGTAAATATTTTCAGTTCTTTTCCATTTATCTTGCAAAAAAAATTTATTTCTCAGCAAACTGTGGTGGATTAAGAGTGATTGGTCGGCACCTTAACCGGTAAATATTTACCATCCGTAAAAAAGATTTTGCTGGAAAAAATTATCCTTTCATGGTGGTATTTCTTTATCCTTTTATTAAATTTAAAAAAAAAAAATGCCTCAGTATTTGAGCAGATCAAGAAAAATTGACTGATTTTGATCTGTAGATGACTTTTTAGACATTTAAATTGTATTTAAACATTAAACAAAAAGTTGGTATGATAAAAAAAATATTTCTTTGTAAATATTGGACCTTTCCTACGTTCGCATTATCTTTTTGAATTTGGTTTAACGTTTTACTGAAACATAAGAAAAGACTGATCCACAAAGTTTTGAGAAGATTAAATCACATTTTACACATCAGAATGTAAATAATGTTCTGTTTCATCTTCATCCGCGCCAGTGTACTAGCAATAAATTACTGCATAAACAGTGTTTTTAATCCAAAAAGGGTTATTCACTGAAAAATGCATGTGGTGAAGAAATGGTTTGATTGTTCAGAATTACTGATCGGAGCTCAGTGAGGGAAAATGAGCTCATTTCTGATCTTTGATTGGTGCATCTCTATTTGTTTTCTGTGTGGATAAACAGTGAGATATGATGTGAGTTAATGGCGTCTGACAATGTAAAGTATGAAAAATCTGCAGAGAAACTGTTCTTCGATGTTCTCTGCCGGAGCCTCCAGGATCTGTTTTAGATCTACTGTAGATCTGTTTTCTGTTTTTTTGTTTTTACTTCATAGCTTTGGTCAGAACAGTCAGTAAAAGATGTATGCTAATGTTTTATAAATGTAATTTATGTGATAATCTAGTACCTGGTAGTGTTTAAAAAAGGACAAAATTGCATGTTTGAGGTTTTTTTTGTTGCCTTTTTTTTGTAGGTTGTGTTTAAAGATTTAATGTTTCATTAGTTGTTTTTCAAAAACAGCACACTTGTTGCCTGAATGTGTAAATACTTGTTAATAGTTTTCACAGATTTTAATAAAAAACAGTTTTAGCTCAGAATTTGGCTCGAATGTGCAGCACTGTTTGTCTCCTCTGGTTCTTAGCAACTTCAGCAGCATTACTCACTGGATTTGTCATCTACAATAAAGAGGTCATGGGGAGGATTTCCTACCCTCTGATTGGTTGGAGTTGCCATGGCGCCTCCAAATTTTTTTCTCCTCTTTTTTCGTGCAGGACAATGCAGGACAGACTGTTCTTTCATCACTATGAACGTAGCATAGTTATCTGATTTTTATGTAATTATTAACAGCTTCTTCTGCTGACAGGACAAAACATTTGCATTGTTGACAATGTCTTTATTTTATAAAATCTCACATTTTCTCTTTAAAAAATAAAATAAAATCTGATCCAGAACATGCACAACATGCAAGAAAAAAGCCACAATGTAACATCTTAACAAAAGTGTTGCAACACATAATCCAACACATATGTGGAAGAAAAAGGAAAAACAGATGGCCTCGATTTCTCTCCAAGATTACACTGAAGCTTACATAATTCATCAGCCTATGAAGACTTTCTGCTCTCCACAAATCAGCCTGAAGGGGCTCAACAGTAATAAAATCCAGTGAAGTTAAGTCAGTCAGTCTCTCACTATGTTTCACCAATTCACAATTAATCACTGATGTTGAGGTTGTTCATTAGTCAATGCCCTCGGATCGGAGTCAGAGTCCCGTCCTCTGGTTGCTGCTGCCCCCTGGTGGTGGGTCGCTAGCATCTCATCCATCTCTTCGCCTTGCTCTGCGGGTACCAGCTGTCCACTGTCAGCTGCTCGTTCACTCTCCAGTAGTTGTCGCCCTTGAAGAAAAATATCTTCCCGTTGTCCCAGGTGAAGGCTGCGTCAGGAGAGGACGGCAACCCGCTAATGAGCTTGCTCAGCGGTTTAGGGTAGAAAGCAAAATTGGGTTTCACCTCATCAAACTGCCAGTGGTCTGATCCCTGCATAGATAAAGAGCAAAGAGTTGGGATTAAAAAAACATAGCTATCAGCTGTGATTGTTAAACATGAAGGCAGGTGCGTCTCTATAAATATTTTCTGGGTTATTTCAGTATTATAGGTAACGAAACTCTCAAATTGAGTTTTTCATAAAAATACCTATAAAATCATGGGGAAGACTGTTGATTTGACTCAGTCACTGACTCCATTCAACAGGAGAGTTATCTACAAAGAGCTGGAGAAACTGACTGTTCGAGGAGTGTTTTATCCGGGCTTAATGGAAAGTTTAGTGGAATGAAAAAATGTGGAGAAGCAAATGTGTGACAAGCAACAGGTATCCTATAGAGGACTATAAGCAAATTCCACCCAAAAGAATTTGCGTAGTGGCATTTTCATTACAAATGTGCATAAATCTTAGTCACTAGTCTGCTACTGTCAAAAAACATTATTTTGCAATTGCAGTGTTTCCATTAAATAATAAATTAAATCACATAAAAAAGCTTGTTCACACAATAACCTCTTATAAATAATGGTAGCCACATATATAAAGAGTGACATGAGATTATATTCATAATTCAGCCATAATTCAATGATTTTACAGAAGGATTATGGACTCAACATGGTGGAATGACAGACAACTTTTTAATGAACTGTGACAGATAACTACTTCCTGTTGTCTTCGTCGTTTTCAGCGGTCGTAGCATCCGGCTGTGATGTGACAAAAATCACAGCCATTGCAGGTTTACGAAATACACAAAATTTTGATACGGCCGAAAAAACTACCTAATCTTAGTACAAAAACTTTTTATAAAACAACTTGAGTTATTCTTTTTTTTTTTTTTTTTTTTTTTTTAAATTGCAGTATTTCCATTAAGTGAATTTATTTTCGTAATTTAAATTAGCTTAACTTTGTGGTCAAAGGAAACGCAGCTACTTAAGATAGCTTAACTAGCTTAGCTAGCTAGCTTAACGACTAGCTAGTTAAGCTAGTCCTCAATCAGATACAACTTCAGGAGTTTTACCTGGGCTGAGGTGGGCACTGATAAGCACAACTAACAAAAAATTGAATGCTTTACTGCAGAGTATTGAAGGATTTTTATTTGCTGTAAACAAAAATCAACATAAATAAGCACTTAAAAACATTGTCTTGTGACGTTTTTCTTTAAAACGGGCTAAAACATTTTTACAGCATTAATTTACTGAGACGCTGCTGTGCTTTATTCCTACCTTTATGAACACAAGCTTCTGGTTAATCTGCAGGTATAAGGCTGCGTCGATGTTAGGAGGGACGCGTTTGACCTGTTTGGGGTAGCCGTAGTCAAGCGTGAACCTCGTGTACCTCCACACTTTACTGCCTGTGACCAGAAAGAGTCCAGACGTTTAATGTTTAAAAGCAGCAGCTGCAGAGCATAAGAAATCCAACAGAGACTCAGCGCCATGAAACAGGAATGGTTGTACCTTTAAAAAAGTACGTCTTGTTGGTCCTCTGTGAGTGGACAGCAGCGTTCAGGCTTCCCGGGAGCTCCCACCACAGTCTGTTGATCCTTATGGGACTGTTGTGGCCCATATCAGAGACAGTCCACACGTAGTCCCCACTAAAGGCGAAGGTTTTGTCCCATGGTCCTGAAGAAACAGATTTTGATATTATTCTAAAATCTATTAAACATTTTAGTCAACAATCTCCTAAGATCTAGTCAACAGATATCTGCAACCAATATATGCAGATACTTTAACAATCGAAGGAAAATTAAGTATAGTTGTGGTTATTTTCTCTTTTAAATGGCTCTAATGCCTGCAGCAAGGCGTCAGGTAACAAACCCAACATGATGGCGTCCAGGTCCGCAGTGCAGGGGTCTGGTATGGAGCTGCTCTCCACCGGGCTGCCCAGGGTCGGTGTACTGGGCGTTATGGTGCTGATGGGTTTGCCTGCAACACAAATTGAAATCTAAAGTTTGAGGAATCATAAATATTTCCCTTTTTTGATATATTGGGACATAAAAGTAAATGATTTGCTCTCTTGAGTTGGGATACGTTTTGCTGCTCATTTAAATGCTTAGTGCTTATTTCCCGTTAAGCTTGTGAACAAGATAATTTTGTTGTCTATGTTCACAGATGGGGAGTATTGGTTACATTTACCTGAGTAACATTTTGGGGGGATAAACATAATTATATTTGCACTTTTACTTGAGTATTATAATCCGTTGCTTTACTTCCTTGAGTAGATTGATTTTACATTTAAAAAAATAGACTTCAAAGAACAGAAACATTTGAATCTTAGATTTCTGCAATGTATGAATTCAAGTTTATGCAAATCTGAGCATAATTACTCAACATTTTCTACATATCAGCTTTTCCATCATTATTATTTGTTTAGTTTGTGTTCATGAACATGGCTATTTTGATCGAAAGGTTACATAAAAAGGATGAAAAAGGGATAAAAGTTTTCTCAAACATGCATGAAAGAATCAATTCCGCAATCCAGGGATGTTTTTGATGTGCGAATACCATAATGGCATCATGTAAAGCTCAGAGAAGTCGACTTTACATAATACTGCCTTCGCAGAAGAGTTTAAACTCTGGGGATTAAGAATGGGATGGCACTCAAGTTTATAAAATGAATAATATCAAGGTTGATTCACTTTGTCAGAATCATAATAATTATCACGAACCATCACAGGAACTTTTCTTACTGCACTTACCGTAAAGTGTCTGAATGCCGTTAACATCGTCTGAATGCAGCCTGAAGTTGACGCGATAACCAGCGTAAACTGGCGCCATCAGAGCGCTCCTGAACTGGGAGTGGCCCAATCCCAGCGCGTGTCCTATTTCATGGGCAGCCACGATACGCAGGTTAGTGCCGTAGTATGATGCCTCCGTCCAGAACTCGTCCTCATCAAAATGGACGACACCAGATTCTGGCGACTCAGCATGAGCCAGTACGTGACCTGCAAGGAGCACGCACACGCACACACACATACACACACAGCAGGATTACACTCCTGCTAAATGGTTTGCGTGGGGGAACAGCGAGTGGATTTGGAAGGGGAACACACCCCGGCCGTCAAACGGGACTGGGCAGAAGCCATCTTTCTTATGAAAGGAGATCTTGATGTCTGCTCTGCCGAAGTCGATCTCTGTGAACGTCAGATCAGCCGCATCGCTCCAGTACTTAAAGGCGGAGCGGAGGGCCTTCCTGACCTCCGACCTCACCATGTCAGGTGTGTAGTTGTGGATGCGGTAGGTGAGACTCTTCCTCCTCCAACGACCTGAGAAAGACAAGAATCCTTTGCTGTGAGTCGCCATTAAGACCACATTTAAAGGAAGTCACACCTTTTCATGTTTTGTAGCGACATACCTCCAAACCTCCCAGCATTTCATTAGGATTTTATGTGACTCAAGCGTACAAGTAGTGCACAGTTTAGTAGGAGAAGGACATGATACATAGTTTTCATGTGTTTACATATTGAAACCTAAAAAAGTGTGTGTTGCATTTGGATCCAGGCCTTTTGAGTCATCACACTCGAAATTACATCTGCAGAACATTTGTGTTATGTCTCCACCAGCTGTGCACATCTGGAACTGAAATCTCTGCGTGTTCTTTCAAGTCAGAGTGGAGTGATTCTCAAAAAGATTTAGATCTGGACTTTGACTGGACCACTTTAGCACATCTCTGACATATTTGGCTGTCCCTAACGTGTTTTCTTGTCCTGTGTTTAACTCCACGAACTCTGCTTCATTGTCTGATGATGAAAACAATCCCCCTATCAAGACCTGTCTCGAGAAAGCTAATTTGGCTTCAAACAGGTTTGAGTACTTGTTAAAGGTACTATATTTTCTGAACCTTTTCTTTGTAACACAACATTTTTTTTTTCCTGTGTGATTTTCTCCGGCTGTTCAGTTTATGACTTCAAATGACTTGCAAAAACAACGTGATATTTCTACCTCTCACACAGACGACTGGTTGATAGAAAAGGTACTGAAGTTTTCAGGCTAAAACGAAACAATTATGTCTAAATTTCCTGACTCACCCATCACTTTGTACTTGTGTAACTTCTTGTTGAACGGATCCTCCAAGCCGCAGCGGGGCCGCCTCATCACTCCAAGCGTAGCTTCATCTAACTCTCCAGTAGGGGGCAGCTCATTCACCCCCTGGAAGACTCTGACCAGACAATTTAAGACAAGTAAACACCTGCAAACTGATGTTTGATTGACATATTTATTGTTTGGAAATGTCAACAGCAGGCACGTTTAAGTTTAGTCTAAGTTTGTTTGATTAAAAGAAAACAACAATAAAGTCACCTAAGTGCTTCAATGACCTCCTCCAGGTAAGAAGGGTCCTGCGGATCAGCTGGGTCATTTAAGTAGCCGTACTGCTTTAAATACGCCTGTATGCAGAACAAAAAGATACATTAATTTCACAAGAAGTAATTTCTACATTTGGAAGATGAAGTTAAACAAGTGTGATGAAGCTAACTCTACCTCTGCTTCGTTTAGCTCTGTCCACTCCACCTCACACAGTGCAGATCTGAGGCTGAACAGCAGCAGCAGCAGCAGGAGTCCTGATCCGTCCATCATCAGGTTCTCATCCACAGGTCCAGGCCCGCAGATCCGCAGCTGGCGCTTTATGGAGTGAGAAGAGTTCAGCAGAGCCTCACAGCAGACTCTTTGTGTTCCCCGGCGCTGCAGCGGTTTTAACTCAGCCGGGCATGAGTCAGCCCCGTGGCTGTGATGATCCACCTCCAAGGAATGAGAATTACAAAGAGCGGCCAGCTGACCTCAGCCAACATGTGTGCAGTTAAACTGTACAGATGTTCAGAGAGCTTCTCCTCGCGCCACAGAGTTGACCCAGTTGTTTGAGTTGTGCTCCGTTTAGAGGGAAGTTCTTCCCGAAACACAGCTAAACAAGCAACGTAATCTCCAGGATCACAGGGTTTGTGTTTATTCCCTGTTGTCCTGGATATGCTGTGTATCTCAGATAATGATGGGCCTAAAACACAGGGTAAGACTCACCTTCTATCGCCCACATTCCTATTTCAGCCCAACAGATATGCATGTTTTTATCTGGGACAAAGCATTACTTCTCTTGTTGACAAAGAACACTGTTCTCTCTTTTTTAGATAGATTTGTGACGTACTTTCTCTATGTGTAAACACAGCCTTACAATAAAAGTTTTTGGTATAATTAAGGTTGGTTTCATCTACATTTAGAAATGCAGCTAAAAAAGTACAAAATGTACCAAGATTTGATCCCAAGGGGGTCAAAACTAACATTTTTCCCAACATTTGAATTGAATTGATACTGCCACCACCATGTGTCACCCAGATGTTCAGATCGATGTGCAGGGTTAGTTTTCCTCTGCATAATCTTTTGCTTATAGGTCAAAAAGTTCACTTTTGTTCTCAGTTAGCACATTTCCACATTTTGGCTTTGACTCCTAAAACTTTACACAGTTAAAAGCCAGATCTGTGGCCTATCAACTATTGAATAACTATGTTAGGAGTTTGAGTTATCTTCCATTTTCAGATGAAAGATTGAACAGTTCTCCGAAAGATGTCTAAAGCTTGGGACATTGAATATCAGTAGTTCCTAAAGCAGTTTGTTTTACTGGATTTTGTTTAAGGGTATCAAAGTAAAGAGGGCTGAATACAAATGGATGCCAGCAAAATTTTGAAAACAGTGTATATTTCTAATTTTACTTCATAATATTATGTATCTGGATGTTGAGTCTTTGCCCATTTTAAAGTTACCAGCCAGAATTTTCTGTACAATAAATCCAAATAGCTTTAGATATTTTCCCTAAATGGTCGAGTTTTAAGGTTGTTTTGCTATTTAATTTGTAAATCGTTGTTTACTTTTACGGATCGTCAGCAAGGGTTAACTTGTTTTCTTTACAGCAGCAGTAAAACATATTTGAGCTGACCAACAATAAAACACATGGAAGTGGTTTCTAAACAGGACCAGTGTAGGCTGGTTTTTATTTGCCGCGATCTTAAAGCATTAACAGGAAGCCACGCTGTTATAAAAACCACATGTCCTGGTTGATGAGTTTCTAAGTACCAACAATATGTCCTGCAAAAGTGCTGGATCACTTCCTACTTCCACCAAACACGATCACCAAACAGGCAGACTATCGCATAACTACTTAAGGTGAGAAAAGAAGCATAAGATATTTACTCCTTTTATAATCAGCAAATATGCACCGAAAGCCACCAGACTGAGAAATACAACAAGGAATATTAAACACTTCTCTAAGATGACCATCATCTTCACTATTTGTTTCAGATTTCGCCTGCAGCTCAATGCAGCTTCAATGTTTCTGTATCTATGCTTATATCTGACGAAAATCTCTTTCTACCATAGTGTTGTTAACGAATGTCATCTGACCGACCTAATTCTTGTGCTTCTTGTGACGTTAAATCAAAGTCACCAACATTTCCTCCATTAAAATGCCTTTGTATTTGGACATATCACATTACCACTGAGTGGTATCTATAAATCACTTAGAGTAAGGGAGCTGCGGTTTATAACTCATTTTATAACTCAGTGTACAAAAACCAAATGTCACTGAAAAACATTTGCTAGGTTGAACTGACCACTCTAATGACACATTTGTGTGACGTGGAGGACAGTCAGCTTTATGTTTCCTGTGTCTGTCTGGGTTACAACAGATTTGTGGAGGTAACAAAAAAGCAGAAACATGCTTTTATGTCTCTGATATGAAAGCTTTCATACTTCTCTACATCTTGGTGAGTAGGACAGTAACACATTCCTCTGCACACCCACACGCACACACACCCACCCCCCCACACACACACATTCAGATAGGCATATTCAATATATTTTCACTCGAACTGGATTATCTGCAGAACATCTCACCCAAACTTTACTGTCTCAAGATACATCAGAGCACAGATTTAAGATTTTAATATGTTTCATTCATATTCATCTTCCAGTCAGAAAAAAATTTAACAGTGTGCTGCAGCTACAATTTTGTCACATGACTCACAAATTAAAATTTCCAAAAACACTACATAAATCTTTTGGCTTTACATTTTCAAAGAATCTAGGACACATTTCTGGCCTCGATTGAAATTATTATTATTTTGAGAATATGTATGTAAAAAGTTTTTTAACTTTAAGAAGTTATTATAAATATTCTTTTTTGTGTCTTCATAGTCACTCAGGGAAGTAAATTGCATGTTTTTGCATTCATCTGCATTGCATCCAAATTTTGTGACTATTTTTATAAATTAGAAAGATCTATTTTAAATTTTGCATGTTCACCTAGATCTATTAACACTTCCTGTTGCTTTAGGAAATTATCAAAGACCTACTAAATAGCGATAAATATTCACTAATAATTGAAAAAATAATGCACAGTATTGGAATTGTAGCAATATTTTATCAACCAGCCTTTGCAGTGACATTTGGCTGGATGTGATTCAAAGCATGAAACTGTTTAAGCCCGTGACAAACATCCCATCTTACATTAAAGCAGGAGACTAGCAAACCTGCTACCTGCTAACACCTAGCAAACAGTCCAGCCTGTTCAGATTTTCTTTGAGGATAAATATCTTTTTGGCTTGCACATTCTTGCTTTTGTAATATTTAAGAATAACCTGCAAAATATTTCTATGAATTAATTCCCACTTCTTTCTAGAACAATTTAAATTTCTGTCATAATTCAGAAAGTTTTCAGATGATTAAAACCATAACTAATGTCAAGTCTACATAAATCATAAGTTTCTTTGAGTTGTGCCATACTTTGCTCAATAACAAAGTAAAAATGGAGAAGGAAGATCTTAATATCTACACCTAATAAATGCATCAACTCATCTTCACACTTTTCTAGTAGAGTTTCTATTCTCCTATTTAAAGCAGCAAAGGGACTAAACCCAAGAAAAGCAACATTTCTATTCTCAAGCTATAAATATCTGCCACCTATAAGCAAACCTAATGGAGCTCATATATTTATAAAAAGGAAGTATTATCCTTTTCCTCAGAGCTGCAGTGCACGCCTCCCCATGACTTCCCCACTGGGTTCCTTCAGACTAGCTAACAGCAATTAGCAAACACCTGGTGGAACTGTTCACCTGCTGAGCTTATATCAGCTACTTCTCATTGCAACGCTTGTAAAAATGTCGTTAAAGGGTTAATAGAGGAGAGGCGATGACTTCCTTTCAGAAGGAGGAGTTTTTAAAGAAACAGCGGTCCAATTTCAAGGCGTTAAATTAGGAAGTAAAATTTATTTTAAGTCATATTTGACGTAAACAGGATTTTTATAGCAACTGAAGGTGACACGGTTACTTGATTGTGCTATAAAATGGCACTCTGTGCCTGGAAATCACATAACACTGCTCCTTTAAAGGACTCCGACGTTCTGGTAAAACGAGAAAACCTTCTTACCCAATTTTGATGAATAATTTACTCCCACATTTGTTTCTTACAACTTCAGTAGCTGAAAAACATTTACAAGTTTTAATTCACTAGTAAAGTGACACACTTGTTTTATTTAGAGAACAATCAGCTTTGTGTTTCCTGTATTTGTCATTTTTATGGCAGCAAACTGGTAATAAAAGAAAAATGTATAAAACAATATGTTTTTCCTGTAAAGGTGACAAAATGTGGTATAATTTTATAATGCATCAACGGAGTTGATTTCCAGTTTTCCCATTTATCTCAAAGTTTTAGGGAGCAGAAAATGACCATATGGTCCTGCATGGATAGAAGCATAAATCACCAGAATCTCTCTTTTTGTTATCTGCAGAACATTTCTGCTCATCCAAGCATTACTTCTGTATGAGTCACACAAAGATGCATCACAGAACCTCCTGAATGTTTTCTGATTTATTGCGTTTTCTTAGTCTTTACTAATCACAGGCTCATGAGAGAACATCTGGACTGAATCACGTCCAAGCCGAAAAGCAAACTCAGCCATCACAGAGATAACACAACGGCTTTGGTTATCAGTTACCGGTCGTGTAAATATACACACACGAGGTGCGCTGGGTTTTCTTAAAAAGATCAGGAGTTTTAAGAAACTTTCCTTCTTGCCTGCTGCCCAACATCAAACACACTGAGAGGCTGTTTAGGTTTCAAATCCAGTTTTTCTCATTCCCAGATATTCTGAAACAGATTTTAACTACAAATGGTCTCGTAGAATAAACAAAATCCTAACTATATTTTATCATAAACATGTGCTAGGTGTATTTTTAAGTGAGCACTTTTTATTTTTGAAAGATTAGATGTTTGTGCACAAATGCAACAAAACAAGTAAAAAAAGACACTTTATTTTATAAATAAGTGGATAAAAAGATTATGACTGCATGGCAAATTACACTTCCATTCTAAACTGTTGTTAAAAGAAAACATTAAGCTTGTGAGAAATGATGAAAAATAAAATGTACCAGGCATATTAAACAAGAGTGGGAATCCAGGAGGTGCTGTGTAGTTTGGCACCCTGACAGTTTTCACACTGAGCAGCAACAAAATCAGCAGAAGGAAGTCGGAGTCAGGTTAGAAGTCTACATCATCTCCGCTATCCTCAAATTCAAAATGCACAGTACGCATTTTAAAAGCACTGCCGGATATGACACATCAGCAGGGAACCATTCATAAATCTGATTTAAAAGAACAAAAACACTTCCAGTTTCATGAACATTAGCTCCCTTCTTGGAAATGTATTCTAAAACCTGCATATTTGCTTCAACGCTTCAGGCCCTGTTCAAAATATTCCTCACCATCAAGCCAAAAACAGCTTCAATTCTGTCACCTTTCTTTAAATCCATACTTGTTTCCATTAGCGCCGCGTCATAAACAATCACATCAGGGTGTTGTACCTTACATGACTTTACACTTTTAGCTATGACATCAACAGTGTTGGCTAAAGGCGTCCCTCCTGGTGTGTCGACAATGAGTGACCTGAAATATTCTCATTAAAGAGTTTAACTGTCTCCTGTGTAATTGTCCTTTTATAATGAAATGTAGCTTGAGATGAAGTACTTTTTAATCCTAAGTGCTCATTTTTTTCCCCCTATTTTGATAAATCTTGGCCAGAGATTTTCTTCAGTGCCAATATATAACCTAGTATGAAACATAAATAAGTGAGAATTGTCTTTTCATTTGTTGTCTAAAAAAGGAAAGTAATTTTAAAATCACTTTTCACAACAAAAAACATGTTTGGTAGCCAGGTCTCTATAGCCCACACATTGCTTCAGTGCAATTAAACCTTAAAATATGTTGAAAACAGGCTGATTATGTGGAAAAAGTGAGGCTTGCGCAACCACTGCATGGCTAACAAAGTGTTCGTTGTCTGATGACAGTTACTGAGAGGCAAGCTGATGAATGCAAGTGCTCATAGTAACGATGATGGATTACACCAACCTGAATACTGCATCGGTTCAGGCACAAGCAGTCTTCTGCCCCATCCACTGCAGTGAATTACAGGGAAACTACAGCTGTGATGAAGAGCTTTTAACACCTTGCCTAGGGTGTCGGTTTGTTGTGTCTCCAAGTCACTCCTTCACCCGACTTTCTACTCTTCAATGGATGCATCAAAAACATCTAAACCTAAATATAAATCCAGTGAACAAAAATTTGAGCTGGAGACTTTGCAACCGCTACTTTTGTCATGAACAGAGATTACCTTTAAAGTAACAACTCTACTAAATTTGTACCTTCAAATAAACTGTAATAGCAGCAGTAACAACAAAATATGTCCTTAAAATGTTCCCATTTAAAGACATTTAAATATATAACCCAACACATGTTCAAAAATAAAAGCTCAATCACAAATGCTGAGAAAAATCACTTCCTAAAATGCTCTAATCAAAGAAACAAATTTAGCCAATTTTGTATTGATCGGCTGATTTGTTTCTTTTTGTTTAGTCACCAAGTGGGTCAAAACAAAGATCTCTCACCATTTTCTATTATGACTATATTTATGGTCCAACCAATAGCTCTTTGGCCCCTGTACAACGGCTCTTACAAATTATTAAGAAATGAGCTATTGCTTTACAAAGAGGCATTAAGAAATTCCAGTTTTCCAACATCAGCAGAGAAAAAAAACCAAACAAATTTATACACAAGTGTTTTTCTTTCTTGCTCAGTTATTTTGTTATGATGTTGTAAATTATGTGCTGCATTTATTTTTTAAAAAATGTGCTTTTTTTAACTAAATAAAGAGACTTGAATTGTATTTTCTCCCACTTGATCACAATAGAATCGGTACCATCACTTGTTAAAAAACAAAGACATTCAGTAGTCTCCGATTCACCCTCGTCAATAAACGGCATGTAGTTTCATATTAAATCTTTTTTAAAAATACACTTTTATAAAGATCCTAACTACTGCCATCAAAGAACCTGCAGCAATATTTTATTTTAGTCTTTAAAAAAAGAAAGTCTAAATCTGCAGGTTTGACGTCAGAGACCCAGATATCAGTATTGATCAGGAAAAGCCTGATCAGTGCATCTCTAATCCCTACATCACCCTGAACTTCCTGTGTGGCAAAGCAGATACTGTTGAGATGTTGGACTTTATTCATATAAAACTTTCATCTTTCAAATCTCCCAAGCAACAAGATCACATAAATACTTTGTAAACTTTAGACAGATTCTGTCAACAGCGCAGTCCGACACAAAACAAGGCTCCCTCCATGATGATGAGTTTTGGGCCGGGCCTCGCTCTAATCCTCGGTGACCTTGACCTTCACTCTGTGCCAGGCGTTGTTCAGCAGGCCTCTCAGGTTCCAGATGGGCGGGATTGTGTCCGGCTGCACGTTGTAGCTGTTATCCACCGCCTTGCAGATAATCTCCAGCTCGTTAGCGTCAGGAGGAAGAGGAGCAGTCAGTTCCCACAGCTTCCAGGCCCAGGCTCGACCCGGAGGAGGCGAAGGCTCGTCCGGTTGACCTTTGTCCCCGCTCCTCAGCTGAGCCACCTGCCACGTCTTCCCTCCATCCAGAGAGACGTCGACCCGCACTACCTCTCTGCCGCCGCCGCTCCATGCGTAGCCCTCGACGGTCAGCGTTTCGTCGCTGCGGTCGATCTCGGCTCCATCTGCCGGCACGGTGATGGCGGACTGGACGGGAAGCTCCTGGATGGCCGGAGAGGATGCGTGGTCGACTTTGCTCCAGTCCGTCCCCGGGGAGAAGCCTTTGTAGTCGTGCTGCTGCCAGTGGCTGCTGCTCTCCTCTGCGCTGACCACGATCCGCCCCAGCCACTTCACATTGCGTGCTCCCACCACGCCCGGAACCACGACCCGCACCGGGAAGCCGTGATCAGCGGGGATATCCTCGCCGTTCATTTCATACGCCAGCAGCACGTCGCAGTCCTCATTCATGGCCTTGTTGATGGGGATCGAGGTTCCATACGCTGACCCCGTCACATCTTTATCCAGTCCTTCAAAGTGAACGTGGCGGGCCCATTTGGCCACTTCTGGGCCAAACCCAGCAGCCAGTAAAACATCTCTAAGGCGCGCTCCGCTCCATTTGGCGTTCCCAATAGCAGAAATGCCCCAGTTCAGTCCTTTCACCTCCTTTACCTTGTTCATGTCACTGCGACGGTTCCCGGCGCACTGCAGCGTAGCCGTGACGGTGTGTTTGGGGAACCGGGTCTTCAAGTCCTTTAAAGACAGAGTCAGCGCTCCTCTGGGCAGGCCCTCCACCTGGAGGCGATATGAAGCCGGGTCCACCTGAGGAACAGGCAGGTGGTTCCGCTTGAAGAACACCACATGGGGAGTGATGTAGTTCTCCGTCAGGATCTCAGGAGGAGGCTCTGCATTGAACGGCTTCTTGCTGTTGACCCGGAGCACCGGGTGGCGCTCGGGGTCCGAAGAGTAGGGGTCCGACGCTTTGGCATCGTCCTGTTTCTTCAGGTCCTCTACACTCAGCTCGCCAACCTTTGTGTTAACAGAAAGGCTACATTAAAGCTTCAGTATGCAACTTTAATAAAATGATTTTTACATATTTGTTCAAACTGAAGGCAGAGGATCTCGATCCTTTTCAGATCATCTCTCTTGTATCGTACCGTCATGACATAGTGACGGTTTTAACAACTACAGGAACCAGCAGGCATTTCAGGTGAACTTTCCCTCCACTGGCACAAACAGATGCTCCAACTTCAATTCCAGCTCCAAGGAACAGATTTTGACAGCAACTTTTAAATTTTTTTAAACGGGGGCATTATGCGAGATCAACTTTTTGAGCTATATAATGTTATTCCCTCATCAAAATCACACCCGACTGGCTTTGATTCATTCATGCATGTTTGAAAATTCATTGAATCTTTGCTGCTTTATGACAAAGTCAAATTGTTTAAGTTATTTTTGATATATGCAACTTTTTCGTAACATTACTTGAAAATATACCCTCTCTAATGGAGTTTGCAGTTTTCTGCGCTTTCATTCATCATTCAAATATATTTTCTTCACTAAATAGACAATGTTATAAAGTTATTTCTGATAAATGTCAAATTAGTAATTGTTGGTTCTGGCTTACAGTACTGGTCAGATGTTTTCATACGCTCAGCATGGCTTAATTTTGACATTTTACTTAACGAATTGAACCATTTTGATGGCTCAATTAATTTTTTAAAGATGACTAGGAGCACAAGTCTGAATTTATTGTGAAATCTGTTTTATTCACAAACTTTCAGCAAACCAGTTTTGATCATATTAACTGACCTAAAACAGACTTTGTCTGATTTAATGTCAGATGGTGAGGAAGAAGGTTGTGACTTTTCAGACAGGTTCTGTAAATATCTGGTCTAAACTGTACTTATTTAAATCTGTATGTATAATTTTTTCTGTATAGACTAACAAAATTATCCCTTTTAAAATTGATGATTTCATTGCATGATCACTGCACCTGCATGGTTTTAAAGTAAAATCAAGTTTCAAATAATCTATGGCATTTTAAATTTTGAAAAGAAAACCAACACAGATGTTTCTAACCTTATACTGTGAGAGGATCTCCAACACATATTCCTGGTCATGAACAGCATACAGGGCCCAAAAAGGTTCAAGGGCGCCACCTGCTGCCAGCAAGATTTTATTCCCACCAGGGTGTATCGGCACAAACTCTGTGACGTCATAGACGCCTCCCTTGTACGTGACCCACACGCCGTCTTCCAGAGAGCGGTGCTTTGTGACTTCATCGTGGCTGAAGACAGGAAGAGAGGAGCTCTTCTCTGTGGTGGACAAGTCAGCGTCTGCTTGCTCAACCTGAACAGGGACAGAGCCGACATCACCTTCTTTAACGTGATACAAAGGCTCAGAAGTGTCAGCTTGGACTTGACGAGCTGCCAATTTCAGTACAGAGTGACGCACACTGGTAATATCCAACATGCAAAATTACTCTAAAACGCATTTCGTGTTTAAATTTACTTTTAACTTCACTGGCTAAGACCATTTGCATAAGTGGTTCATAGTAAAACATATGGCTGAAAAATGTATCACGACATAAGAATATTAGATATTTGTTGTAAATAACTGAAATGGTGTCAAACTTGTCTACGGTTTCCCCTCGAGCTGTTGTACTTCTCGTCTCCTTTCACTCCACATCGTTTTATTTTTAAACAGTTATGAGGCACAGTGGCAACACCTTTAACTGCTGCTGTGCCAGTTACTCAACAGCTTGTAAAAGGAAAATATAAACTACAAAGACATGCCAGCATCCATGACTTCAGTCAGGGCAAAACTTTTAAATGAGTATTAAAACAGCAGATAACAGGAAGGTTGGATGTATTGTCTTTGCGCATGGAGCTAGGATATTTTCCCCACATGTGTGGGTTCTCTCTGGATACTCCAGCTTCCTCCAAAAACATGCATGTTAATTGATTAATTGGTTGCTCTAAATTTAGATGTGAGTGTTGCTTATCATGTGTCTGTTGGCTGGAGAGGGACAGGCAATGGACAGATGGAAGACAAATTAGAAATAATTAATGACCTCTAATAGCAGAAAAGCTTGGGGGAGAAAACAAAAACAAAAAAACAACTAAATGCCAAAACTGTTACCAACCACAAAACAAATTGCTTTTTTGTTTCTGACCTCTTGGTTGAGTAGACCGTAGGTCAGTACAGCCCCGGTACCAGTCAGCACCCCAGCAACAATACGTTTCCAGTTGGCACACTGGTATGATCTCTGATCCTCTCTGCTGCTGCTGCTACAGAGACGAACTGCACGAGATGCAAAACAAGGAGCCGCCTGATACCTAAGAAAAAACAAAAATACAATAAATCTCAATACGGACTGAACTACTTCTACTTGATTTAAAAGGATTGATCTGTAAAGCCACATTTTACAAAGCTGAGATAAACTGTAATGAAAGCAGCTGACCATCAGGTTGCTGCTGCATACCTTTGAGTGCCGACAGCGCCGAGTCGAGTCAGGTTCTGGCAGCGCCTGAGAAGCAGCATTGCATTGATGTCCTGGGGAAACACTCAATTAATTAAGTTCAGAAAAGAAAAAAAAAAAAAAAAAGAAAAGATACACACTCACATAATATGCTTTGTTTTAGAGAATTGTATATAATCTCTGCTCAGCTCAAAACAATTTAATCTCATTTAAAATGATCTTCACTGGGAAGAGCTGTCCACAACACAGAGAAGTTTAAAGATGAATGAGTTTTCTCGTGATGCAATGGTCAACCAAGCAGGAGTAAAAAAAGATGAAAGCATAGTGTTTGACTTTAAACCTTTACACTCGTGTACACAACGTTCGGTTTTCAAACCAGCATTTAAATTCTGACTAAGGCTCTGCTCAGGAACACTTTATTCACCTTTTCAGAAAAAAAATGTGCTTTTATTAATCAAACAACCTTTAAACCTTTACCTCCTACTAAACTGACCAATCAGCTGTTACCTTAACCAGCTAGACGAGCCAACCAGCTGAAGGGGAGTGAGCAGCACAGACGGAGGAAACGTTATGCCTTATGCACATCATTTACAGTAAACAAAACGAGATTACACAAACTAGTAACGCCAATTCAGTTTGTACTTTAACATTCATAATAAAGTGAACAAGGCAGCTTCAGGATAATAATCTGTGGCTGGGAGGAGGAATGAACCCTGCTTTTCACAAACTTAGTGAAAACCAGCAGCATTCTCTCTTTAGGCTCATGCAGCAGCTAAAAGAGGAGCTCAGCTTTATCAGTCAGTCACACGTCTTATCACTGTCTGCAAGGCCTATTAAGATTAGACAGGGTGATCTTCGAGCAGTTTTCACCGAGATAAAACATCCGTCTGCAACTTTGTACCTGGAAAACCATATTCTTTTTTACAGCAAGCATGATAATGTGCAGCTACCTGTCATTACCCACATTGTGAACCTCAGAATGACTTCAAGGTGAAGGCTGAACACTGACTGATCCAGTTCAGCTACATGCCTGTTAAAGCCCAGTGAACATTCAGAACTATTGATTAAGGACATTAAAATTACTCAATAATAGGTTAGGACAATCCTTCAGTTTCATTGCAACAACATGTGCAGACTCTCAGATGATTCCTTGACAAGTGGTGCAGATTGTTTGGAAAGTCTTTAATGGCTTATCAACTTGTTTACCAAAATAAATAAAAAATTGTTTAACAGCATGCACTCAGTGAAGATATAAGAAGGGAGATTATGGATTTACAAAGTCACAAAAGTCTTTTACAGCAATTTTTAAACACAGCTGGACAATAAATCAACAATAGATATTGCGATAAACACACAATGAATATCAATAGAAAATACATCTGACACAATGTTCACTAATTTCACTGAACTCCAAACCAGAACCGCACAGCATTCTGGGGGATGTAAGGAAAAACTTTAGCTGCTCAACCCTTCATGGTGAGCTAAGCTAGGTGGGTAGCATCAACTAACTCACTCTCTCTTTGGTTACCTGGCAACAACCTGTTGAGTAACTTGTGGTTGCCTAGCAACAAGCTGTTGAATAACTTGCACAGCAGCAGCTTCAGGTTTTGCCACTTTGTCTCATAAGTCTTTAAAAATAAAAAGAACAAGTGAAAGGTGAAACTGAGTGCAACAGCTTCATGCCAAAGGTTTGGAAAAAGTCGGATATTTAAAACAAAGAAAATAATCAATAATTATTGATATCGGCTGATATAACATGCTTATATCATGCTGTGTTTTTCAGGCATATTGTCCAACCCCGTTTCTAAATAACTATGACGCCACAGAGAGACTGGTCCTGACAAAAAAGTAGCTCCTTCACAACAAAGATGATCAACACTTTTAGGCTCTCATGGAAAAACCAAATGCTTTCAAGTCAAGTCAAATACTGATGTATTTAAACAACATGACAAGAAAAATGAGACTTTTAAAGCAAAGAACACTACTTACTATGTTAGTGGTTATATAAACCAACCTTAACCTCAACCTTGCTTGGAATTCAATGAATTGTTCCAATTCTGCAGAGAAGCGTGATCAAACATCCAGCCACATTTAAGCCATAAGCACGCTAATGGCTACAAAAAATGTGTTGTTCCTCTGCAACTTCCGACAAGGGATTTAATGGGCCGAGTGGAGGAGATACTTGCCTGATCCTGCCAGACAGCTTGTTCTACTACTGACTCTTGTTTGGTGTGATTTTTTTTTTTAAATGATTAAAGTTAGCAGTGGGATGGAGGTCAGAACTGCAAGAAAGCAATGCAAACATCTTTACTCCCCAATTCTGGAGGTCTGAGATTAATCCTCCTCTGTGGGAGGTGTTAGGATATAATTGAGATTACAAAATCATTTCTACACATCTCTATGCACTGAAATTGCCTCCAGTGATGAAAAGCCTTGTTTTTGTCAGCCCACATCATCACATTGCCTCTACCAAAAGCTGCTCGGCACTGACGGAGATGATGTCAGACATTACTCTCCCGTAACCAAGGACCATTGTTGTTAAAAACACAAGTGTACTCATTTTTTGTGCCAAGTATATGAAAATAAATATATCAAGAATTTTAAACTTGTGTGTTTTAATGCTTTTAGTTAATTTGTGTGTCTTGACCAGAATCTATCACAGCAACAATCCTAGCAACAAGCCTCAGCTGTGAGTACACCGATTAATTTTGGAGTATTATTTTAACTACAAACTGACAGAAAACCAAATAAATGTCAATACAAATATAAACTGTCTGCATTGATGATTTTTTTGCTAATCATAATTATAAACCAGGCGGTTCCGCTGATGTTTGGAGATGAAGAGTAGGCTTTCGGACCGACAGTAAACATCTTCACTGACGTAGCTAACTAAGCTAACGTTAAAACTAGCCGGCTCATCCTTTCCGTTGACCCTAACGGCTAGATCCAGCTTCCTGCACCCACAGCGGGACACTCACTGCTCAGTAGTCAGCCTGTCGTCTGCTTCTTCACAGAAGTTTTCCACGAAGCTCCACAGAAGTGACCCCTGCTTCTCAGACTGAGCGATTCGTGTCGGAAAACACGCGGCGCCTTATAGATACCGGTACAGCTGATCTCAGAACAGCCATGGCGCGCGGCGACGCAGCCTGAGAACACCGGTACAACTGAACCCAGATCAGCTGTAACGCGGTGCCCTATAAAATACAGGTAAGCATGAATGAGGTGGCACGTTTTTGGCACAGCTGATCTCAGAGCGGTTCTAATTAAGCAGACTCTTCTACTTTCATAAAACAAAACATTTTAATTTGTTTTATTCCCCAGAACAAGCATGTCTGACTTTGTGATGATACAAGGCTGATAAAGTAGGGCACTTATTCTGGCTATGTTCAAATAGCCAGAATAAGTTAAATCTTAATTTAAAAGATTAGAATAGATCATATAACACGTATTTGTTTACCCTATATGCAGCCATGTACTGACACAGATGAGTAGTTCTCTGGAAATACTCATCCTATTCCAGGAATACTTCCTTCCTGTTCAAACATTTAAAGGACCTGAGACATGTTAACCATGTACCACAACATATCATTTAACCTCTTGACCTAGATTTTCTAGGTAAAACCTAAACCTGTAGGATGTCAGACATTATCCTGCTGTTCAACCCACTTACAGCGAAAGCACATTTTTCTAAGAAAATGAAAAACCCACTTGAACTTTTAACTGCAGCCTGCAACTTTAACTTTTTCTGAACTTCTTTTAAGCATACTACATGCATTGGTGTCTATATGATTGGGACAGAGACAAGATGGAGAAAACATCTTCCACAAAAAAAAAAAAAGAAGTCTATACATTCATGCCTTTTATGCATTTTGTCACATTATAACCACAATTTTCTATGTGCTTAATTGGGCTTGAACACCACAAATTTGGTCTTTATGCAGATTGGCAGGAAAGAACCCATACCTGACAGAAATCCAAGTTGTGTTTGCAATTTTCCAAATTACAGGAGACACAGAAAAACTGAGTGAGAAAGGTGCATCCAAAATGTAACCTTTTCATCTACAATCATACAACTATGTGTGGAGGAAAACCTACAAAGCACACACCATCCACATAGTGCACAGGTGTCAAACGTCAGTCCTGGAGGGCCACTGCCCTGCAACCTTTAGATGTGCCTCTGCTGCACCACACCTGAATAGAATAACTGGTCATTAGCAAGGCGCTTGAGAAATTATCTACACAATAAGGAGGTAATTAAGCCATTTCATTCCAGTGTTTTGTACCTGTGGCACATCTAATAACTGCAGGACACCAGCCCTTGAGGACTGGAGTTTGACACCCCTGACATAGCAAATGGTGGCAACAGCATGCTCTGAGAAGGTCTTTTCTTTTTTTAAAAAAGGATAAGAAACCTGATTATAATTGACGGAAAGATTTTTGGAGATAAATTCAGAGTTAGAAAACCTGTCAGAGGTTGTAAAAGGCTTGAGACTGCAGTGGAAGTTCACCTTCTGGCACTCAGGTAACTCCAGGGACAAAGAAGCTGCAGGACATCATCATCAGGGATTAGAGTTTGTCAGTCCTGAAGCAGAAAAACAACCAACTTTATGCTTAAACTGTACGGTTAACTGCTACGGAGGCAGTAGCTACTTAACTGCAGCCTTCTGATGATAAAGTTATCTGAGCATATTCCATTGCCAGAATGGCCCAGTCAAAGCACAGACCTAAATCCAGTTGGAAATCTATGGCAAGACTTGAAAACTTTTGTTCACAGACACTCTATTTGCTGTCTGGCTGATCTTCAGCTACTTTCAGTCAAAGCTGGTAGAGACTAACACCTGTTGCTACAGCAACAAAGAAGTTGCTTCAAACAGCCGCAGGTCACATTCTTCAGATTTGTAAATGAAAAATTTGAAAACCACATATTATTTTACTTTTTATCACATAAAATCACAGTAAAATGTATTTAGGTTTGGAGTTGTACTGTGACTAAATATGTAAAAGTTTTTGTGCACAGAGAAAGCTCTGCGGTAAAAACTTTAACCGAACCACGTGGAACAGCTTCAGCAGATCAGCTGCAACATTGCAGTTTCTTAGCATAAAAGCAGAAAGGATTATCTGGATTTATTACATTAATCTCCACTTACAGACAACACCCAGACAGAAAAGAGTAGCAGTCAAAAGCAGTTTGAAGCTGAATTATTTACTATTACATTATATATAAAATAAAAAATGTACCTCAGATAAATATACATTCTATGAAAGGAGGCAATAAAGTTGTTTTATTACCACTAAATCAACATATCCTGCTGTCTCAGGGCCCTCTGAGGGGCTCATTCTGAAGGTTTAGTGATTTGGAATGACACACATCTGAGAAGAAAAAAATGACAACTATGTGTGTCCAGATCGGACCGCGCTGTTGCGTAAACTGTGGCTCAGGGTTGCCTGTTTCCATTGTTTGACTTAGCCGGGCTAAGCTGTGCCACGTTTGATGAACCCAGTCAAAACAGGTCTGAAGACTGTTGACATGGTAACACGGGATTCACCAGACGGTGCTCTGATTTATTGTTCTTTATGAACAAAGGTGGCAGCGAGCTCACTGATTGATTTTAAAGCCTGAAATGTTGGTCTGTTCGCAGTCTGGACAATAAAAGCTTCGGACAATAAAAGTTTGCAGTCTGGACAATAAAAGCTTCGGTCTGCTGTCTCTCAGCTGAGAGATTCGACTGCTGGGAGAAAACATGCGGACTTTGTTTCTTAGATCTTAACCCAAATTATTCCTCTGTGATTTTACAGCAAATTGGATAGTTTGTGTTTGTGTTTTTCTTCTGCGACTCGCAGTTTAGTTACAATACCGGGAAGGAAAACTCATAACCCTTGAACTGTTTCACATTTGTCTGTTTTAAAATCACAATAGTCTATAACTGTAAAGTGGAAGTAAAATGTACAACACAAACCCAAAGAGCAGCAAACATTTCGCTTCAGTCTCCTGAGTCAATACTCTGTAGGTCTATCTTTGTCACAGTTACAGCTTCAAGTCCTTTGGTTTGTGTCTCTACCATCTTGGCACATAATTTTTTGCAAAATACCAGAAGCTCATGCAACTTACATGAAAAGCCTCTATGAGCTTATAACTGCAACCTGCAGTTGTAACATTTAGATATTCATTAAATATACTGTAGAAAATTATGTATCTCAGAAAATTATTTATTTAACTAAATAATTACATGAGATTTATGGCACATTTGGCCTTGTTGCTTATATCTTTGCTCTTATCAATTCTTGGAGTGTAAATGTACAAATGATCTGGCATCTGCTGGTTTTAAATTAATTAAAGTAGCCTAAAAAGCCAAATATAAATATTTGCAATGCTTTTCTTCTGTACTAATTCCTCTCTAAAAAGCAAACTAAAATATTAAGCAATTAGAGGGAATTAATAATTACACTCATAATCCATGAATTAGATTATTATTGATTAGTTCATTTATCTCACTAACTCCATCAAAGTGAAACAGACAATATAAATAAATTGCACAAACTGATATTTTAAGTATTTATTAGTGTTATGATTTTATGCTGACAGCACAGTTAATGAAAACACATTTAAGATTAAAATATTATATGAGACCAATAAATAAAACGAAGACAGAAAAGTGGGCTTAATGAAAAGCTATGTTTAGTTCCTGCTTATGGATTACTATTTTAAAAGGCAAAATAGTAATCTATTTTATTCTTTCGAATACATTTTCCAACTTATTAAACATGACTGGATTTTCCAGAATTAATTAAAACATTTATTTTTTTAAAAAGGAATTATTTGAAACTTTCTGAACTTTTGCAGAATTATTCCAGCATGTTTCTGTTGTATGCACTAAAGTTGATCAGATTTATGGACTGTCCTGAATTTATTGTTTAGAAGTCTGACTATGGATATAATAAAAAGTAGCATGCTCACCATGTGACATATATTCTTTAACACAATCTGCCTCCTAATCTTCATTTTTTTGTTTGTGTATATACGATTCATGTATTTATCTAGTCTATGGAGAAAACTGACCCTCTGAAACTGGTTGTAGAAAACTCAAAATCATGTTCAGTCCACCATCATGTATACCTGAAGTTTTATTTTAGGAAAAAATTGACCTTTTCTTGTTCTTTCCCCAATGGCAGCCATGATGTTAGGTTTTCATTTCCTTATTCCACAACAACACTGCGTCAGTCTGTTAGGATTCTCATTATCAGTCTCCACTGAAACTTGTGTTAAGAAGCAGAAACTCTCCCACAGGGATTTTTTTATTAGCTTCATATCTGTGCAGATAAATTTGGACAGTAATAAAATACACCACTGATCCTGAGTGCCAGTAAAATCCTGAGATATGTAGAAACTTTGTTGTTACCTCTGATTAAAGATATTTTTTTCTTTAATATCACAAACATTATGCATTTATTTATAATTCATCTCCTCATTGTTTTGTTTTTAATTTTTGTATGCCAGACTACAGGTAAAAGTCTGAAGAATCGTAAAAACTTAAATGATTATTGACTGGTTTTAACAAGCTAATTTAAATTTGTAACATTTACTCTGGAGTCATTTCAAAATTAGTCAACATTCCTATAATGAACATCTTAATTTTTATTTTGGTTGTTTTTTTTTTGATAGTGTAATGTTGTGATTTTCTGTGAAACTTTAGTCTTAATTTACTCATAACCATAAAAACAAGTAAAAATAAACACTGCTAACATGTCACTCCACAAACAACAAATCTGCATGTTAGTTTCACGTTTTTATCCAGTCCACTAAAATAAATTTACTTTTTGATGGTATTCTAATTTATTTAGATGCAGCTATAAATAAAGCATATACCAAAAAGCTAATTATCAAATTAAGAGAAAATATGTGTATTTACAAATCATAATACATTTCACTCTTTGAGGTGTGTATTATTCCATTTTAGTCTATAAATATTAGTTTATAAAGCACTCTAGGTGCAAAAATTATATTTAAAGCTAGAAAGAGTTTATTTTACCTTCAAAGTTAAAAAAACCCCTAAACAATTTTATGCAGAGAAATGTCCCAACCTGGGATTTAAACTATGACGGTAACTATTTCCTCTATTAGTCTGTTTGGCGCCCCCAAGTGGTGAAGTGCATAAGTGACCTGAAACCAGTTTCTCATGATAATTACACAAGCTGCACAAATGTTTTCAGGGACAGGGGAAAAGGGAATTGATTATATATCAGTGGGACAAATAAAGAAATAAAATATCTTAAACCCAAATTTCGAAAATGTCTTTTGACGGTTAGCAGAAAGTTTTGCTAATCGATTCTTAAACAAGCGATCCTTTAGGGAACGAAAAATAGTGCTTTAACTTCAAATCAAACTACATCTGTAAGCAGAAAAGATATAGAAACAGTAAACTAACAAAGCAAATATGATTGCTAATATTATATGAACAAGAGGGGAGCAGTGCACACAACTCCAATGTGAAAAAAAATCGGAAGAGTGAATGATTACTTGTTTCTGAAGAACCATGAAAAATGGAAATAAACCGGCGCTCCAAAAATCTCCAAAGGCTCTAAAGAGGGCAAAATTAGGATTTGTTTCGACTAACGTCAGCTTGTAGCTGGAACAGTTCTTATTTTTGCTCTTATGAAGACCTTTAGATAATTTTGGAGTCCTGATTATTTCTATTTTTTTATATTGTATGAACAACTTAAAGAGTAGTCAACTATTTAGATGACAAAATTCTTACAGCCAAACTTTATCATCTAAATAGTTCTTACCACCAACTATTTAGATGACAAAATTCTTACAGCCAAACTTTATCATCTAAATAGTTCTTACCACCAGCTATTTAGATGGTAAAATTCTTACCCTCAAACTGTGACATGAGGTAAACTGAGCAAACACGAAGAAGAAATTACTCTTTCAGATTTGACTCTTAAAAGCACTAAAAACACAAAATAGGGCATACGGTAAACAAGTTTATTATTTTTAAAAAAAGCTTGGTGTGAGAATTTAAATACAACATTCTGAAAAACTGGACACAGCCGGACTGAACCGTGAGTGTCAGCATTACAAAATAAAATATCCACACAGCACATTAAACATGTTGCTCCAGGATTTAGTCTGTTAAAGAGTCGCACAGAAGGTCACGGTTATTGTGAGTCCTTTTCTTCTTGGCCTTTCACTGCTGTGCCATCTTAGCAGCTTCTGCTTTTATCAGCGAGATGAGCTCCAGGTTTATTAGGAAGACGAAGCGAAGGCCTGCGATCTGAAGAAACAAATTCATTAGAGATATTCCTCATTCAGCTTTAATTAAACATGACCTGGCAGTTCAGTTCCCTTCATGTTTATTACTCGCCTGATGTGAATAAAACAACCACCTTAAAATAAAGTCACATTTTGTTACAGTAGCATTTCACACTCATAAATCAGCTGCAGCTGAGGTTTGGAGCCCGACTTCTTCAGCGAACATTTTCACTGCCTGGGGTAGCAAAATAAACCTGGGCGCTTATTTAGCCTTGTTTATGATAATTAATTGTTTTAAAGAGATTATTTCTCTACTCTGTATATATATACTATATATATACGCCATCTAAGTATCCAGTTATGGACTTTAAAATGTCAACAGACTTACTTGAATGGCATGTTCTCTTTTCTTTTCCATTTTGAAGAGTGGCTAAAAGAAACTGGACCTCTGTTTTAAATTATTGTTATGTCCCATGGAAACAGGACGACATGGATTACTTAAATATACACATACATATATATAGTTAATCCATGGTGTATATTATGTAACTGAAGGATGTATCAGTCCATCCAGGATTCTGCGATTGTTTTTGTGATTTCTTTTGCAATGTGAATTGAAAATTCTTTAGAAATATTTGCAAGGAATTTTTGTGAAATTTTCACAGACTATCATGTCAAGTAAGGCTGAGGCAGAAGTGTAGAAGAAGTAGGAAATACTGCCACCTGCAGGTGGGAGTCAAAAGTCATTTAAACTCAATGTTTTTGAGGAAAATCTGCTACAAAACTCACAATTATGCATTAGCATGAAAAATACCGGGCTCTGTTGATTTTCCATGAGTCTCTATGATTGTGGAAGACTTTATACTCATCTAGTAACGATAAACCTGCAGGGCGCGGGGTAAGGCTCTCTACACACCTCCACCACTGAGTTGTTGTTTAGCTTCCACTTGTTGCCCGACAGCACCGGTCTGCCGTCGATGTATATGGGTCGCCTGCCCTCGTTAGCTATGAAGAAGTCTCCATTATTCTTCAGTTTAATTATTCCTGTCAAGACAAACAGTAGCTGTTAGCTCTGTCACCACGACCTTTAAGAGAAAAAGTGATATTTTCACATCATTTACGTTCCAATCCACATTGAACAGCTGCTGCTCAGATTTAGGTGCAGCATTTTTACCTGCGGCTCTTTCAACTTTTTTCCATTCTGTCTGTTTCTAGCAACCATTGTGAAATTTTAATCGTTTCTGGTATAACGACAAGTAGAAACAACTCACCTTGCTTTCTGGATATTTTCCAAGCGGGTCCCTCTAGTGACAGATCTACATCTATCTGCTTGTCCTTCGTTGCTCTGCCCAGTGTAATCTGAACGAACACAGTCCTTAAGTCTCACAGCATAAGAACTTATAACAACAAGAGCTTTCGGAAACGTCTTCCCACCTCTCTTGATCTCATGAGGTATCGCACCATTCTTCCTCGTAACGCTGCCAGTGTCTGATTGTCGAAGTCGGGCATGCTCATTCCTGGAGGTGAAAGACAAAAACGTTTAAATTAATCAAAGCAATTTAGCATTTACATCTTTCTTCTTCTTTGTGAAGGCAGCACAAACCCTTGAACGTGTGACTCTGTAACTTTACAATCAAAAAGTTCAATGTATTTTATTGGGATTTTAGGTAGTAGAAAAATGATACATAGCTTTCAAAACGTTAACAAATAAAAGTCTAAAAAGTTTGATGGGCATTTTTAATCAAATTCAAAACTATATTTTCTTATCTTTTTTATTTTCCATGATGATTTCCGAGTCTTGTTTCTGGTTCTGCTGCTGGCTGGTCGCTCAAATGATTCGTAATCAAAACTTCAGCTGATGCTGGCCTCCGTCTTCCTTTCGCTCCATCACTATGTTTTATTTTATGATAGTTTATAAATATAAAATCCCACCAAAAGTCACCTACCTGTGATGCTGTCCACTAGAACCTGCCACCGAGGCAACTCCTGCTCCAGCTGTCTGATCTCCCGTTTCTGGTGACGGTCTGAGATCATCAGCTCTGAAAGGAGACGACAACATGAACAATTTCACAAAGGAGAATCGTCTCAACTATACACAGCTCTCTCAGTCATTTGCTTTCTGTTTAATATATACAATACTAGAGTTCACTTCAAATTTATAACAATCATCTTGACAGGTGGTGGGCTTTAAATATGTAATCTGCAAAAACAAACCGGAATCAAGGACAGACAACAATGAGATCAAGGATATTCTGTAGAAATATAAATATTTTCATATTTTCTTCCTGTACTTTCCCACACTTGGAAAATGTTGAAATAAAACTCAGGAACCCTGAATACAACTGAGTATCCAAGCACAAATCAGAGCAACATCAAAAATATACAGAAGTTAATTATAAGAGAAGAAATGTGCCAAAGCTAAAATTTCTGACTAGGGTCAAAACAAATATTGCGTTTGTGAGAACATGAGAGACGTACAATTGAACAAGCGAGGAACACAAAGCATCCGTCAATAGCTGCTGTCAGCAGAGAGGCGCAGATATTTACTTCCTTATCAAGAAAGTGAAGAAACGGCTTGGACTGATGTAACGTTAGACAAGAAAACCTCTGACAAAAAGCAATATTTCACCTCTCCGGCTACAATGTTAGCTGAACTGAGCAGCTTGATTTCTTACCGTGTTCCAACACCTCGTCTCTGCTGTCCCTGCATGAAAGCAAAAACAGCAGCTTTTAGTAGCAGAAGTAAAGCAGGAAGTGTATTACATACAAAAAATGTCATTTTAATTTCTGCTTTTAAAAACACACTCACTTTAATTTCACATCATCAACCATCTGCTCTGCATCAGAGAAGTTGAGGACTTGGTCACCTTTAGGAAGGGGCTGAACTGCAAGACCAAAATCAGATGATTTAGCTCGAGTGTTTCACTCGAATTAACAAGTTCTGATAATAATTCTCTTATATTTATTATGTTTTAAGACATCAGACTGTCCATTAAAATAATATCAGCGATGATAACAGTTTGCATTGTTCCTTATTTGGTTAATGTCACAGCTTTTCTACATCTGGCTCAGTTTGGACAGGGAAGCATCGCTGCATGAGTCGAGCAGAATCAACAACCGAGAGGTTAAAAACTGCACCAGAATTTGAACGTATTTGATCAAAATGATCGGCTGACCGAACTCACCACTCTGGTCGTCTAGCAGGTAGTACTGCTTCAGCAGCTGCCAGTGGACTATCAGGCTCTTGGGGGTGCGAGATGGGTGAAAGATGCCCGGGTGTTTGCTCAGAAGCTCCTGGAAAACGTCCATTTTAGGCTGACTGGTCTGTTTAGAAAGAAGCGGCATGTGAATAAAACATTAAGCTAAAATCAGATCATTTGTTTCTGCAGGTAAACAAATGATCAGCGGCTCTAATCTGTAAAAGATTGATTGGTTGCAGCCTGCAGGATCCATAATCTGACCAATACGGCTCGATTTTGCAAGTTTAACAATCACATAGATGTTACCTTAAAGTTTCCAACATACGAGAACATTTCTACTGAAAAATGTTCATGTTTAATTAGCAAGAAATTCACTAAATTAACAAGAGATCCCTGCCAAAGGATTAGGAAATGTTGGCAGCCTTTTAAAGAGGTAAAGGCTCCATATTCTGTAGAAAATACACGCTGCTGTTTGTAGTTGCAGTCAATTAATAAATGATTCAAACTGTGAATCTTTACTTTCATACATCAAACTGGACACCGCTGTTTATTTCGAGGTTAACTTATAGAGGATTATAGATTATCTTCTGATATACAAAACTTTTACATTTTGAGGTTTATAAAACAAACTTGTCTTGTAAAGTAGTAAATTTGATATAGTGTAAAAAAAAAAAGGTTTTTAGTTTTATTTATAGATCCATCCGTCCCATAATCCAAACAGGTTTGCTGCTATTTTGTTTTGCACTGATTCAGAAACAGAAATTGTTTCACTTTTACTAAACGTTTTATTAAAGCCGTCACATTTTGAACTCATCCTGAAAGTAGAACAAAATCTTTAGTTATTAATAGTTTTCACAGAGAAATAAGAATCGACTATAATCCGGCTCAGCAGGTCAGAGCTTCGCAAAATCAGTAATCAGAAATCTACTATGAAACTTCAAATATTCATATTCCTTAAGTTTCAGACAACCCAAAATAAAAACTGAGCGGTCACAGAACAAGTAATTTGTTACTTACTGAGCCAATCTTGGCCAGCAGCGCCTGTTCCCCCTGACTGAACAGAGCTTTGCTTTGGATTGCTGCGATTGCCTCTGGGTGAAGCTGCCGCATGGCCTGCCATGCTAACCTGACGGAAAAACGCACAAACAGCAACGTGCTTACAAAAATCCATGAGGACGAAAGGATAAAAACACAGAACCAAACAAAGCTCTTACTTGGAGATGACGGGGTCGTACAGCAAAGCGTACCACCTCTCTTTGATTTCCCTCAAGGTGAAGCGGCAGCTGAACTTCACCCCCAGATGAACTGAAGTTAGATCACTAGTCTGGAAACAAGGAACGACACACAGACATAATGATAAAGTGTTTCACTCACTAGTGTCACATCATAACAGAAAATAACTAAAAAACAGTCATGCAGGAGAGCTTATTAGTTCTGAACAAAGCGTTTTGTGCTCACCTGTAGCACAGCATTTATTAGCAGAAGGTCGTCTGTGGGTTTCCAACGCCCCAGATCTTTAGTCATATGTAAAGGCTGCTTGGTTTTCTTCACTCTTTTGGGCAGAGGTGAAGGGTTTAGCATCATGGCGAGAGGCGGTGTGAGACCAGTTCCTGATTTTGTCACCTTACAAAAAAAAAAAAAAAAGAAAAGAAAAATACATCAGTATATAAAACTATTTCGTATTTTTCATAATGCTCTCTTGACAATCTAAAATTTTGTACCTTTTTCTTTTCTATAGGCGAAGGTTCACTGCCCAAGCAGCGAATAGGCTCCATGACAGGAGGCCCTTTGACTCGACTGGACGACTTCACCAGGCTGCTCTCCACCAGCTCATCATCAAACTTCTTTCTTTTTATTGACCTTTTGTTGCAGAAACAGTAATGAGAAATAGAAACATTCTTTTTAAATGCAGCATGATGGCATCGTTTCTGTGTAACGCAACAGTACCTGGATGAACTTCTCCTCTTGGGAACACCGACTCCAAATGCTTGTGTTGCTGTCCTTTTCACATCTTTCACACCAAGCGACTCTTCATCCTCCGACCGGCTCTGAACGCCAGACACCCCCACTGATGCACCGACCCCTGGGTCACCGGCCTGCATCTCTTCATTCACTGAAGGAAGCATATTGGAAATCTGCTGCAACATTTCACTAAATACACCGTAGTGTAGATGAGGGGACATTCAGAGTTTTCCCAATTTTGTGCTGAGCATTATTTTATACTTTTAACTGTTTTCAGAATGAAATCTTTGCTTTGGGTTTATGATATTTAAATATCACAACATTCTTTTTTTAATTGGGATTTTCCACCTTGCACAAACTTCTTCCGAATTGGAGTTGTAGATTTTAAACAAAAGTTTTTAGACGAATCTTTAAAAATGTGATTTTTTTTTTTTAAGACTGATTTTTAATCCCTGTTTTAAATGTAAAATAAACCATTTATGGTCATTTTATCAGAAGGATATTTTTGCCTTCGCTCCTATTAAATACAATTAATCTACAGCTGCAAAACCAGTTGAACTTGTTTGGTGTATTTATTTAATATGTTTCATTGGTACTGCTGTTTTATGAAGAGAAAAAAAAATCACAATGTTGATTTTTATATTGATTTTCGTAAACTTTTATTACAAGAGAATAAGATACTTTATTGAGCATATCAATGCCAGTTGAGTAATTTCTATATTTATCACACATTTGTAGCTTAATGACTGAAAAGGGGCCAAACAAACAACAAAAAAACATCCCCCGTAGCGTCGTTTTATTACGGGGTAATTCCTATGCTGATGTTCTGAGTCCAGTTGTCTGTCGATGTAAAATCATTACTCGATTCTGATTCATTTCTGGTCAAAGTGATTATTTACCAGCGTAAAAGGGATAAAGATTCCCATCTAGCTCAGGAGCCCCGACTTTCAACTTGTACTACACGGTGAAGTAATATTACAAATACAGGTAGGATAAGAATATGGTTTATATAATTTGAAGTTCTATACGAAGTAGTATCACTGTTTACACTTTTTCACACTGCAAATTCCTATTTTGCAGATAAATGTTAATTTTTGGACAAACTAAGAACTGAAAACTAGCGAAAGTACAAGAGTAGAAATTGCATATTAGTTGAAGCTGTCTTATGTGGACTTATAGTTAGTAACTTTTCATTCACAATAATTAATTGATGAGATGTTTGTAGCTTTGTACTTCCTTTGTTTACATGCGATGCTAATTTGAGGCCTTTTTCTGTTTTTTTTTTTTATGTGGCAAACATTTACACAATAACATGAAAAAGCAGAATGTTAACCGAGGACAACATTTAACAACAGTCTGTTTGGCTACACAACAAAAACACCAGATGTGGTTCTTTTTAACGGATCATGTTAGCTAAGCTAACACAGTTATCCTGCGGTAACTAGCGCTTCTTTCCAAGCTAGGAAGGCTAGCTCTGCAATCTTATCACTCACCTTTTATATGTAGCTCGGTGTCAGTCCCTTATAAATCCCAAGTTCAATTTATTCTTAATTATTCCTCTTTTTCAGAACTGTCTTGAAACATTTAACGTCCAACTAGTTAGCATTAGCCGCTCGGTTACATTCATGTTTTCTTCCTGGTTTTCTATTTGGGGAAACGGTTTGGTAAACAGCATTAAGATGCACTACCGCCACCTGGCGGACCGAACCAAAACAGACCCGGGCTGCCTTAAAAAGCACTTTATGTTCACACAATACTCACAATAAATGCTTGTCATTCGTTGTAAAATAATAAAAATATATGTATATGTAAACATGAAAGTTATATTTCTTGTAAGTTGGCTAAATTTGGTTCCCAAATGGTTTGTAACCCTCTTCATTTTATTCCCCAAAATATTTTCCAGTGTTTTTACTATTTTACTTCATTTTTATTTTTAAGTAAAGAATCACCTGTTTGTACTTCTCCATCTCAAAAAACAAATTAAGGTAGTAGTAGAATTACAGTACAAAAATTTATTCTCTATAAAAAGCATGAAATTTTTTTAAATAATTAGAACTTCAGGGAATTAAAGAATAATAGAGAGGAAAATAGGAGTGAAATTGCAAAGGGCAAAACTGATGAAGAAATACAGGTTTGGCTTAAAAGACTTGAAGGAAAACAAAAATAAGAAAAAGGAAAGTTATTTGCAAAAGTTTTAAAAATGACTGTGGAGAGTTAAAATAAAGAACAGTCTTGTTACAAGACACTTTTAATTACATTTTCCCAAGTGAAACAGTTAGTTTTTCAATTTGTTTTTGTTATTTTACTACAACATCTACTTATCTGAACAGGTTTTGAAGCGCATATGTTTACAAGTCATCACGCAAAGCTGATTCAGCTGAATGTACTCATTTCTTCTGAGTACATTCCTGTTTTACTTTTTTCTCTCTATATTTGTATTACTATAATCAAATTCTTCCTTCAATTGCGTTTGAAGCTAGGAAAATGTTCAAGATGTACAGGAGAACACTGCACTGATTGCAAGAAAACTTGGAGACAATAAATTAATGATTTCTTGAAGATTACTGGAGCAGACTGGAACGGCTGAAATCTGTCATCAAAGATTTGCAGAGATCATTTTAAGCAAAGCCATTAAGCATAAAATGTTCAAGTCTGAGTAAGATATTGTTATAGCTATTTTTTACTGTTTTACTGCATCAATGGAAGGAAGTATACCTTTAGCTTGTATTGTTAAAGTATGCATATGTCACTTGGTTTTTACATAAAACCTTCAGATTCAAATAAAACATGTAAAATGTTTTGTTTAGACTTGGCTCAAACACTTTTTAAGATTCAAAAACAAAATCCCAAGTTTTTTTTTGTTTAGAAATAGGGCCATAAGCCATTTGAAAGAAGATTAAAATAAATATTTTGTGTTGATGTCTGTGGCGTCCTATTCATGTATTTGTTGCAAGTTCAGAAGACCATCAAACACACAAAAGTGTTTATTTAGCAGTGACAGCCAAAAGATGGGGCATTTTTTCCTCTCAGAAATCATCACCACAGGATCATGTACCTGTTGTTGTAGTAGACAGGGAAGGTCCGTGTCTTGATCAAGATCCTCAAGACTTTTCTTGGTCAGCAGTTGAACAGTTGGTACCATAGTATTTTTTTCCAATTAAACAAACAACATAAACTTTGTTCACAGTGCACTGATGAACAGGAAATGTCAAAGACACAAGTATCAACTGTATTTTCTGTAACTCTAGGAATGCATCTTTGTAATGCTGCATGATATACAAGCTCTCCTTAACTTGGTGAAGCTCTGCCTCCTAGTTCCCTTTGCTGATTAGCATAATCTGTTTTCTGATAATTGTTTCTGAAACTTCTCAGTGTAGCGTCAAACATTTTGTTGCAGAATTGACCCTTCTACCTGCACAATGACCAAGTAATCCTGCTCTGTCATCCATGCCATCAAACATGCATTTTGATGGCATGTTTTCTCTGTCACATCTTTCTCAGCATTAAATGTGCCGTTAAGCCCTCTCCCTCGTTATGTGAAATTAGGTTTTGGTCAACAATCATTTCCCAGTTTTGAAATCGTTATTTTTTGTGGGGTGTTTTTGGTGTCCGATCCAGGGACAACCAATCCCTCTTGAGCCGCCACTAAACTTCAGGACATTTTAAAAAGTAAAATCTGAAAGTGGCTGGAATCCATTTTCAGTCCCCGTTCACTGGTCCCCAAAAATAAAATCCAGAGTGAGAAATTGCTTTTACAAGTCACCGAATTGGTAAAAAGATTCCCTCTATGTGCAATCTAATGTCAGTATAAATCCAGCTGTTGTCAGGTTGGTTCAAAAACATCAGTAAACAAGATGTAATGGAAAAAATGATTGCAGTAAATAGGTATGAGTAAAGTAAAAGCTGAAGTTCTCCACAAGATTTCCTCCCATAGAGCTCATCTTAATCTATTTTTCAAAAATAAAACTGCAAACTACCAGGACATGACCGTCCAACGACGTTAATAGGCTAGACGAGGAGCACGTGTATCAGAAGAGCAACCTATGGTAGCTCTGGAGGAGCTGCATAGATCTACAGATCAGGTGGAAAAATATGACAGGGTGGCTCTTATGGAGAAAATGACATGAAGATCTCCATTAAATGTCCCCTGCAAGAATGAGAGAGAAAGTGATCTGGTCAGATGAGACCAAAATTTTTGGCTCTCTTGCAAAACAACCAGAGACACAATGGTTTCAGTCAAAGTAAATGTATCTGTTAGAATGCCATAGTCAAAGCACAAATATAAATCTAAGGATCCGCAATCTGTGGAAAGACTTAAAAAATGATGTTCACAGATGCTCGCCATCCAGTCTGCTTGAACTTGAGCTAATTTGCAAAGAAGATTGTGCAAAAATTCACAAATGTGCAAAAATGTCAACTTCTGACCCTAGAAGTTGAAAGTTGAAAGAGAAACACCCAAAGACCTCCAGCTGAAATTCAGCACAGTACTTATCTGCAGAGGTTTCACTCAGACGGCCTCAGCAAAGATGCTTGCCACATTCCTCTTACTTTGCAAAAAATACTGAAAACCAGGCAACATTTTATTTCCACTTCACATATAAGCATCAACTTGTCCTTCCTAGAAAATCCATGTAAAATCTATTGATGTGTGAGATTCAAACAGATATTTTTGCAAGTTATTCATTTCCCCATCAAGAATATGATGCATTGGGAGAGTGTCATGTCAAACTGCTGCTATTACCCCCTTTTGCAGACATAAATGAATGAACGTATAGATACATAAATAAATCATGGACAGGACAAATTTCAAATTTGTAATTGACTTAAGCGTCAATTATTGATAAGCATTTATTGACATTTACAGTAGCAGCATCATATTGTGTCACACTGGAATAAATACAATGGTGAAATCCGTAAGATTTTGCAGAATAATGCCACTTTAGTAACCTGACACACTCTACTTCCTGTTTCAGGACATTACATCTGTGAATTCAGTGACATCACACAGGTATGTTGTCAATAGCTGCCTTTTAAAACATTTTCCCTGACAAAATGTCCTGGTCCCACTATGTTAATCATTACACCTGCACAGCTTTCTTACTGCACTACAGTCAGCTCCAACGTTTCAACACAAAATGTTCACATATTCAGGACACAGTAAATGTGCTTAATAGTGCAAGATTTCTAATTTATAAGTTTTACAAGATTCAAGAAGAAAAACAAATCCACTTAATTCGAGCATTCATTCATAACTTGAACTAATCTAATGAGTCCAACATGAAATTCTAAAGATTTTTCTCTAGAAACAATGCAGACAGGTAACTCGTGTTTTCTCCGTCACATCTTTCTCAGCATTAAATGTGCTGTTAAGCCCTCTCCCTCGTTATGTGCCGACCAGCACGCGCTGGGCTGCATATTAGGCGGACCTTTCTCCCAACTGTGTCAAAGGTCGAGACCCGCTTTGACATGAACCACTGCGCCCGAGCAGCCTCGAGGTGCATGCGATAACGCTGCCCTGCCTGTTCTCCCCACCTCACACGGCCCGAGTAAAGGGCAGCCTGGGTGGAAGCGGGGGACAGCTCACGTTCACCCATCGGGATCAGAAGAGGAGTTCATCGTTCAACAAACTGCAGGTTGATGGCATTTTCAGGAACGAGGAGCGTCCGAGTCATCGGCTTCACAGAATTACCCACAGGGTCTGGCTTCACCTCAAACTCCATCAGGATCTGACGAGAGCAGGAACACAACACAGCAACTCGAAATTAATACACAAATAAGCAAATAAGTAAGTAAGTCCTGGGCCATTATGGGAAATCCCTCGGCCACATAATCCAGTTAATTTATAAGGAATGAGATTTGCTTAATTAGTTTAATCCTCTAATTGTAATTTGTGCTCTTATTCATTTTGCCTAAATATTGAGTTAACAGCTAGTAAACATAATTAGAAATATTAACGTTGTCAGAAATAAACTCGGTAGAAAATAGCTGACAAGGTACTAATACAAAACTCTACGATAATATTGCAACACCAACTGTTTCTGGAGCCACGACATTGATTAAAGGACTGAGGTGATATGAACCATTTTCCTGGATTATCGTTTCCTGATTTGGTTCTCAATTCCTGATCTTTAATGTTGTACTTTTGGAACCAACATTTCTGACTTCTGTTTTGTCTGCCTCTCACTCACTGATATGGCAGAAAACCTGACTCAATGACAGTAATGGACTATGGCCATGAGGTGACAGTGAAATAAAGATGCCCGTCTTCCCACATAGAAATAGGCAGAAAGATTGTAATACTTTATAATGTGAGCAAGAGAGAGTGTGAAGATGCTAATTAAATGTTGCCTAAGAATGGAGCCTTGAGGTACTCATGTCATTTTTGTTTGTTTAGATATACAAGTACCAAGTGTCCCAAAGTAGTTTTTCCAAGTAAAAGTTGACCTAATTCAGCATTTCAAGAGAAAATATTTTCTCTGGATCAGAAATAATATTAGCTAAAAGTGCAAAGTAGGTTTTAAAATCTTAATACAACAAAAATTGAACTTCCAAATGAAGTGAGGCACCTTTAAGGCATCTAAATCCCTTAATAGTTTCTGATTAAGTGACTGAACAGCTGTTTTAGCATGAAAAAAAAATCTGATAAAGCTTTTCCTTAAAGGCACCTGGTGCCTTTAAGGAAAATTATTATGTCATTATTAGGCAGCTAAAGAGACAAACTTTTCTCCGATATAAAAGTACCATCATAAGATATAGATCTCAATTCATGAACTAGAGCAAAAACTGATTGGTGAAGCTATGCATTGCAAGTCAAGACTTTTCAGCAGGTCAAAGGGTCATACCAAGTCACCTGTTCTCAATGCCAGAAAAACAAAGGATTAAGTTAAGCTAACTTACCCGAGATAGAGCGAGGTAGAGCTCCAGTTCTGCAATCCGGCGACCTATGCAGCTGCGTTTTCCCACGCCAAAGGGAACTGAGGCGTAGGGGTGATGAGCCTCGTCTTTGTTAAACCAGCGATAGGGATGGAAATCATCTGGATTCTGAAACACAGCCGGATCCCGGGATGTGGCAAATTGGCACAAAGTGATCAAGGTCTGTAGGAGAAGAAGCTCTAGTCAGATGTATAGAGACCATTCTAGATTTTTGCAAGTTGATTTTTCCCTACATATATCTAGAAAGTTGCTCTGCCAGCAGGTGGATATATGAACCATTAATATTAACAGAAATTACATCAAGATTCAGAAGATCATTCAGAGCATGACTAAAGCAATGCTAGGCTACTTATCCTCCCAAAGCAACTGTATCCACTGTTTTTTGTTTGACACAAGAAAGTTTTTCATCCCTGACATGAACGTCTTCAGTTCACAAGTTCAAAAGGATCAGAGTCCAGACACAGAAAAACAGATGAGGGAAAAGTCCCATAATAACTGTTTTCATGCCGTTATTCCCACTTTTCACATTCCCAAATTGGGAATGTGAAAAGTGGGTTTCCACCGAGTGGAACAGCCCGGCTCGGCGCGGTTCAGTACACTATTTTGTCTGTTTCCATTGTAAAAGCGGCCCATACAATTGACCCGCACCGCACTATTTCTGGGCTTCCTTCTGTTGCAGGTCCATTGGACAATGGTGCGGCTAGGGTGGAGCTGCTGGCGTCAATCCATTTATTGGAAGACAGAAAAAAAGTGACTGCTTGCAACAAGCATGAAACATAATAATGCATTATGTTTATTGTTGGACTAATATGACATCATATTGGACATTTGGGCTTAACCCCGACTGCTCAGTGAGAGTTCAATTGGTGGAGGACCATAAAATTTTACAACAGTGGAATCAAAGCAATAGTTATTACGTTTTAAAAATCCTTGTATTTCCAGTGAAAGCTGTACATTTAAAAAAAAAAAAAAAATCTACACTTTTAAAGCAAGTTTTTCCTCTAAAAGACTTCCAAATAGATTGTAAAATGCAAAAATATTTGTGTTAGGGGACAGAACTTGAAGCTACATCAGGATGAGCAATTCCAGTCCTATCCTGAATGTTTCATGTATTACAACCCTGCATATACACACTTGATTTCAATGAATGGATCCCAAAAAACTTGGGGCGAAGCTTCATCTAAGACATGCAGGACATTCGTCCACAAGGAGGGAGACTGTCCACCTTTGATCTCATATCCCAGTCCTCGAGTTTTAGATGTGCGTCTGCTTCAACACAGTGGAACTGAATAGTCTGTCCATTATCAAGACTTTGTAAAGCTTAACAAAATGCTAAAGAGGTAATTCATCTTTTGGATTTGGTTGTGTTAGATCAGGAATGCATCAAAAAGTTTCAGCACTCTGGATCTCGTGGACTAAAGTTGATCTAGATGGTGATCCAGTTTGTTTGACAACTAGAAGTATTTTCACATGTTGCTTTGACTCACATTTTTAGGAATGAGGTAGTCTCCCACCTCGATGTCATTCTCTGAAATGACCCGCGCATTGGCAGGAATAACTGGGTATAGCCTGAAAAAAACAAAAACAAACAAGAACGTCAGACAGAGTGAAACATGTAAACGGCAGATAAATCAGTATAACCGAGTTATACCTGAGCACTTCCTTGACTGTGGCCTTCATGAGGGGCATGCGGGCCACGTCTGTGTTGTCAGGTATCCTTCGACCTTCCAGTACGGTCAACACCTCCTCTCTGAGTGCATCCTGGATCTCTGGGTGACGGGAGAGCTCGTACAGAGTCCAGGACATGGTGCTGGAGATCTGAGGCGAAAACCAACAGGACTGCTTTAACCTACTACTGGACTCTGAGCCAAGTAAGATCTGCCAGGAGAAAAAAAACTCCGTCTTACTGTGTCGACTCCAGCCAGAAGCAGCTCTGTGACATTGCTGTAGACAGTCTTCATCGGCAGCCCTGTCTGTGAGAGGAAGTAGGTGAGATAACGGCCCTCGACTTTCTCCCCTTTGGCAATCTTGTTGGCTTCGGCCAACAAGCGCTGGTCGATGTGACCTTTGGCTGTAAAAGGAGATCAAAGGCCAATAAGGCGAAGATGTTGCAGATCTGTTCCAAGTCTTGATGGTAAGTCATATAAAGTTATCCTGAGAACACGCTTGACATTCAGGGCAGATGAGCTTGCAGTGCGTGAGGGTTAAAGACTTTAATCTGTCAATTCTCGACCAAGGCTGATTACTTTAAACATGTTTGATGCCTCAGATTCTCATGAGTCCCGTGCAAGTCTTCAACGACCAATGGGATATCGGAAGAAAAGTACATACAGCATGCTGTACTTATTTATTCGCTTATGTTTACATGTTGCCCTTCAAGCTGGAGCTTATCTAGATCCTTCTTTAAAATATCCTCAAGAATCAGTTCAAGCCTCTTTGCGTGCCGATCGTTTTAAAGAAATATTTAAGACACGTTGTTGACGTTTGTGGCTCCGTTTGCTTCGCCTACCAAATTCAAACATGTAGTCCCAGCAGTCGCAGAAGGTTTTCCAGGGTTTAGGGTATAGCTGGTGCAGCCACCTGGGCATGGCCATGGTGAGGAGAGTCATCACAAACATGGTGTTGATGGACTCGATGAAGCGCTCCGTTTCCTTAGGAATAACTGGGTCCAGGCATCCGATTCTGGACTCAAACAGCACAGAGGAAATACCTGAAAAAAAACAAACAAAAAAAAACAAGACAATAGAGGAGATGAAGAAAATAATTAACTCCATAACAACTACTTTTTTTGGGTCTTGTAGGAAATATTTTAATTTTAATGACATGCCAGGCAGCGCGAGGCTATTTTGGTTATCCAGGTTAGTTTTTGTGGATTTGCTTCTCAGACGACGCGGGGCCTTACCCTCGAGGCCGAAGCGGTAGAACTCGCTGGTGATGTCAGTTACGAGGCCTTGGGAGGACCGGAGAAAGCGAAGTTTGGAAATCAGGTCGCTGACGACGCTGTTCAGGGTCTCGTCGTAAACTTCCACAGCCTTCGGTCGCAGCATGTGCTTCCCCAAGAGACTTCTCACTTCCTGCCACTCCTCTCCCTCGCTGTGGGCATAAATAGTGATGTTAGTAATAGCAAATGGACTAAATTGAAGCCATCACTTGGGTCATGCATCAAACATATGGGCAATTAACATGGAGCCATTGTGCCATCCATTGAATATCTTCACATTTCTGACACAAATAGAGGTCTTTTTTTAATGGTTGCTGAGATTTAACATCACTAACTGTTGAACCATGTAACATTTTTAGTCTAATTTTAATTTCTAAAAATTGGAGCTTTTTAGAAATATTTCACTCTGAAATTCACCTTTGTCTGAACAGCTTATTTTTTTCACTAACTGGCTGCTCTTTTATTGTAGCCAATCACTGTACTGGAATCACTGGCGTTTATGGAGGCAGCAATACTTACGCAGTCAAAAGTCCAAAGTTATGTCCTCTCAGCTTCCTGTAGTCCTTCCAGGATGAAAGGTTCGATCTCATTGGGTACTGGCCCTCCTGCCTCAGGACTTGCTCTATGAGGGCCGGATCTGCTACATGAACCGTCAGGATGGGGCCGAAGCTCGCCTTCCACACGGGCCCATAGCGCTGCACTCCTTCCAGCTGGGAAAGAGACAGAGAGGCTTAGAAAAACCCCGCAGGCTACGAGATAACTGGCTTCATCTCTTCATCTGCTCTCTTTTGATTTGCAGTCTCTGTTGGATTAAAGCAGAACAGAAAATGGGATGCCTGGAGGGCTTTGGTGGGAAAAAAAATTGGGCTAAAAAGAAATGGTTTGCATTAAAAATGCATGGCGTCTTAGGCATAATTCTGAATGAGCAGATGGGGGCTGAAATATTGAGCTCACATGCACACAAATACTGAAATGTAAACTGAATATATTTTGGATTATGACATTACAGGAAAAATATACATTTCTCTCTGAATAAAATGCTCTTAAGCATCCAGGGTTGCGACTAAAGGGGGACCAGAGGGGACAGTGGCATCCTCTATACATGTGGTCGTCCCCAGTGCACAAACGGTCCAATATACAAAGTTATTTTTATGAATAAACATAAACAGTATAATCAATTTATCTATAGCTATGTCTGTCAGTTCGGTCACCTTTTCAGCATTTTCTGGACACTCCCCTGGGAGACTGAGTTGGTCAACAACCTTTTATTTTTTACTTTGTCATGAAAACTCACTGCAAACTAAATCAGAACTCATGCAGTATGACAAAACCCTGTATTAGTTCTTTAATTGGATCATTTCTATCCATCCATCCATCCATCCATTTTCTAACACCCTTGTCCCTTAGTGGGGTCAGGAGGTGCTGGTGCCTATCTCCATCTACGCTCCAGGCGAGAGGCGGGGTCACCCTGGACAGGTCGCCAGTCTGTCGCAGGGCAACACAGAGACAGACAGGACACACAACCATGCACACACTCACACCTAGAGAAACCAACTAACCTAACAGGTTCTATCCAGAGTACCCGGAGAGAACCCACCATGCACAGGGAGAACATGCAAACTCCGTGCAGAAAGACCCTGGGCTGGGAATCGAACCCAGAACCTTCTTGCTGCAAGGCAACAGCTCTACCAACTGCACCAGTATGGCTCACTTCTAGTTGAGTTTAAAAATGTAAGCTGTAAGATGCCTTCAGAGTCAGTTTTGTTTGCAACACTTGGGAAAATGAGATGGACTATGCAATAAAATGTCTGGTAAGAAACAGAGAAAATGACAAAGTGTGCCCATCCAGTCTGACAGAGTTTGTAACATTCCTGGAACCTTCTAGGAAGGTTCCAGGAATTGCCTGTGGGTACCATGGACTGAGAGAGGAGTTTTTTTTAAAAAAAATCTTCTTTTAAAAAGATAAAAATCACCTGCTTTCATCTAAGCTCTAGCTGACTTTAGCATAGCGAAGCATTGTGCCAAAGCAACAGGAATGGATGAATATTTGTGGGATGGAACTGTTTAGCTGCACAGAAAGAAAGCCATGGCTGAAATTAGTCATGTACCTAAAATGTCTTTGATTTCTTGGAAAAAGATACAATAAAAAAAACGAACTTTAAAACATTTTTGAGGATATTCTATTTGCTTTACATATTGGTGAGCAAAGCTACATTCTTTGCCTCTTCTTTGACCCCCATGTGAAAATCTCTGTATCCACAGGTGAAGCCTGTAGTGTAGCACCATGAACACTAGGACACCAAAAAGCATTATAAAATCATTTCTGAGGATGGCTAATTACAACATTTGGTCTCTGCTTCACAGCTTCCAATTTGGACTAATTGTGCTGTTTTTGTAAAGAAAGGTTTATTGCATTTTATTACTTCAAGTTCAAACTCCAAAATACTGAAACTGGTCAATCCCTATTTGAGTTATTCTACACCAGAGGATGCAAGGTCCAATCCTTAATGAGCTACTTTTAGATGCATCCCTGCTCCAACACACCTGCATCAAATGGCTGAACTCCCTCATCAGCAGCCATTAATCTGATTCAGGTGTGTTGGAGAAGCCTCCAGGACTGCACTCAGGTACTAGTGGTCTATGCTAAACAGAGATCCTTCAAAACACAAGATTCAAGAAATACATATATAGTAAGCAGATGATCAAGCTGCAGAGTCATTAACAGTCTTATGTCAGGATTTAACCATGTTTCATTTCAAAATGTATGTAGAAGGAATGCCGTTTTGTTTCGAGCCCTATTCGTCTACATCACTGTTTTTGACCTTCACGGTTGAATGAAATGACAATCACCAGTCAATTAACTAATATTCCAATCATTAAAATGCAGAATATAAACCCAGAGTCTGTTGAGAAGGATTGGGGGCGCAGAAGGAGGGACTGGCCCAGGGCACCATTAAAGCAAGCACCGCCACTGACTAAATTGTGCTGTCAGAAAAAAAACAAAAAAAAACCCAAAATCCCTCCAGGGATAATCAGTGAGCTGAAGATGGTTCCCCCTCGGAGCGCCCAGCACCTCCCGGCACCTTTTCAGCCTCACCTCCTTACCTGTAACTCATGCAGCCGGGACAGACCCCCCCTGGCAAACAGGTCCCAGGCGAAGCTGGCGGCCGTCGGTCCGGGCATGTCGTCCAGGGTCCTCATCGCCTGCCGGGCGCTCCCCAGCGGAGGCGCTGCAGCGCTCTCGGCCCACTTCTCCATCCACTTGACCAGGGGGAAGGCGTTGCGGACGGACACTCGAAGCGCTTGCTGCACCATCCTCCTCACAAAGATCATGGAGCGCTGGTGTCTGTTCGCGGATCCCTTGGGTGTCGATGCTCATTTTGTTTTCCCGGCTGCAGGCTGTATTTATAACGCACAAGGTGCTTCTGGAACCCAGACAGAAAAAGATGTAAATTTTCTTATTATAGACCAATCATGGGTGTGAAGGCTGGTCTGGTCCCGCCCACCCTGGATGGGGACTGCTGCTGGGGGAAGGAGGTGTGTCCAATCAGAGGGCTTAAGTCAGACCAGCCCAGAAAAAGCACACGTGGATAACCTGGATAAATAATGCATGACTTCTGTAATCGCTCAGGCTTATCTCTACCTTGGGAGGCACTTTGTTCTCCAATATTTCTAAAAATTGACACTTTTCTGGCGACCCACCCTCCTTCCAAGGCCATTGTTAGGGCGAACTGTCTTAAGGTGGAAATCAGGTGGATTTCTCTCCAAACTGTTAATTGGATAAATATAGATTCTGCAAAACCCAGTGTCTCATCCGCAGCTGGTTTTGCTTGATGAACTAATCTGCAACCTGCCGTGGCGCTGAATCACTGAGTTTCCTGGTGAGGCAGAAAATCTTGACCTGAATTCATTTGCACTGGAATTTGTCCAAAGTGCACACGTGTGGTGATGGTGAAGTAACTGCCCCCGGGGTCCCGTAGTCAGAATCTGCTCTGACATTTGATTCACCAGAAATCTTAGATCACCCGGTTTCAGAGAAACGCGGTGCGCTAGCTGTCAGATTCGGGAATGATAAAGTCACGCAGAACGTGATGAGAGCGTGAGGCCGTGGAGGCGACATCTGCACCCGGCATGGGATGACGGCTGCAGCTTGGCACCGATCCGCGTAGGATAGATGAAGTCAAATTTTTTCACATCCCTTCTCTTCTGCTAGTCTTTATCATCCTCCAGCTGGTAAAATTCTTGTCTAATTCCCACCCAAATCTGAAAAATGTTAACTTATTTATTTATTTTTGCTTGTCTCTGCTCAGTTTACTGATTGAGCTGCTGTTATCTACCTGACTGGATGCCGAAACATAAAGTCAACTGTAATTTGTATGCAAACACAAAATCCAGAAGGAAAGTGGGCAGGAGATTAAATGCCTAGAGGCGCATTTCCTTACTATTGAGCTATCTTAATAGTAAGGTATTATAACATAAAATAATAATACAAGATATTAATTGTTTTGGTGAAGTAGAAGAACTGAAAGTGAGAGCAGTAGTAAGCAATGTGAACTGAAAAACAAGTTTCATGAACTAAACTTCCAACAAATTCTTTTTCATCAGGGTCATTTCCATCCTGTCAGACAGAAGAAGCTCGGCCAGTGAGAGCGTCCGCTGTTCACTCGCTGTTATTTGAGCTGATGACTCTCAAGTCATGCTGGACTCTACTGTGGATGTCGAGGCTGAAACAAGTGGTAATGAGGATAATTATAGTCTTTAAAACTTGAACTGCAGGACATCTGTTTCTATTGCTTATTGAAGCTTTTCATTTGATTGATCTCTGTTCGGCTGGTGTCTCTGCAGTCATGCAGGTGACAGACAGATACAGTGCATTGTATATTTAGCTCTCCACAAAGTGCCTGGTATTGGCCGTAACGTTGAGGTACTGTGCTCTAAATGTTAACTTGCCCAGTTCTAGCACCTATCTATGCTCTAATTAAATAAAACCCCTCTGACTACATTTCAGTGGCATGATGGGGGCCAACTGGGTGACTGGACATCATGGGTCTGTCTGCATACGAGCTACAAACACTAAGAAAAACTAAAATATTTGTACTTTAATGCACCAGTCATACTTATCACTGATCCATTTTCCTTCTTAACATATAAGTTTAGATAAGACAGCCAAACATTAAAAATCTGACTTTGGTGTTTTGGTTAACAGGGATCAACATAACTTTGATTATTTCAAGCCGATGTGTTTAAAAGCTCTTTTAAAACTGTAATGGAACCACAGAAACTCTTCCACGGAGGCCATTTTTGTCCGGTCTCTCTTTACTTGTTGTTGAGCCATTAACTCTGACCTTAGCTGAGGCAGGTGACATCGGCAGATGTAGTCCTGATTGTTTTTAAATCTTCTAGATGAATGCAGATCATCGATGCACTCTTGGAGTAAGTTTAGTAGGCTGACCACTGCTGGGGAAGTTTCCTGCTGCTCCATGTTCTCTCTATTTGTGGACGATGGCTCTAACTGTGGATGCCAAAGACTCAGAGTAGGACCTCATTTGCTGCAATTTCTTCCTCTTTTGGACATACCTACTTTAAATTAACAGATTTAACTGTTATTATATCTAATTACAGATAGAGTACGCTAAGATTAAGTTTACTGAAATCTATTCTGATGCCCTGGAACATTAAAATGAGACTTTTTTTTTTCATTCGAAGCACCAAGAAGGACTGGCACATTTACAGAAACCATTCAAAAGATCGCTTATGCATATTTACCAGCGGATGCACATAATCCTTAGTATATGGGTGACTGGGTTAGCATAAGAGCAGCTGGAGATCCTCGGCTTAAGTCCAATTCAGCACTAAGATGTTGTGTCAGCTGGCATCCCCTCATAAGCTTGCTGTTTGGTGCCATAAATCCATATGACTAAAAGAAGTTTATGTTTTCGCACTGCTTTGATGTTTTATTTGTGGAATCACTTTGAGATGTAAAATTTATGACAGAATAATCCTGCTCTGAACTACCTGTCCCCCCAGTGCTTAGCTTTAGCTCTAGTGATGGACAAAATATGCTCCAGTTGTTAAGGATGTACATGTAAATGAGCTGCATCAAGCAGGAAGAAACACATTTTAAAGCTTTAAGGCTCAGTGGGAGAGGCCATTTTAAAAATCATGGAGTTCTTCTTAAATAATGACTTGCAGTAACTGTAATCTGAACATGTGGACCTTTGTCCTGTGAAGTTTGAACTCCACCATGAAAGGACAGGATGACTGAGAGAGTCAACGCGGATTTTTTTGTTTGTTTTTTTTTGTCCTTTTTTTGCTGCATACTGTGATGTTTAGTTGTGTTTAAAATTATAGCTACGATTTTAACATTTTGCTGAACATGCTTAAAGTTTTCGTTAGGAACATTACAAATTTTCTGTGCTTGCGGTCGCTCTGCAGAACGTGAGGAAACGGATGTGTTTGCGGTATCTACTTTTTTCCTAATAATCTCAATGTTTTACAGTATGTCCTAAAAGTGCAGAAAGATTTTGCTTTCCTGTGAATCACTGAACTGATATTTAGTTGTATAACCACTGTTTCTGAGAAACGCTTCACATCTGTGCATGGAGTCAATTATCTTCTGGTACCTGTGAGCAGGTTTTCCAGTCCAGAACAATTGGAACAGATTCCACATTTCCTCTAATCTTCTTGGTTTTTCCCGAGAAACGGCCTGTTTGATGTCATCCCCACAAATTTTCTCTGTTGCATTAATGTCTGGGTTTGCCTATAAAGTTAATCTTGTTGGTCTGGAACCAATACTTGCTTAACACACCCTTACTGGTGTGTTAAGGGTTGTTATTTTGTTGGAAAAACAACTTTCGAGGGCATTTCCTCTGCGATAAAACTCAACACAACCTCTTTGACTATTTGGATGTATTTAAACTGATCCACAATCTCTTGTATGCAATAAAGAGGCCCAACATCTTAGCACAAAAGGGATTCCCATACCATGATGTCTGAGCCGCCTTGCATCATAGTGTGCTGTGGTGTTTGAGGGCTTTTGGACAAACTGTCAATGTTTTTTTTTCCCAGTTCATAAAAATGTTGCATCAGTTTTGTACTGGTCAGGAAACCTGTTGTTTAGCAAAATGCAACCTCTTCAACAGTTTTCCTTTCCACACAGGCATACTCTGGCTAACTTTAGACTTTCTTGACCATTGGACACCAGCTGAGTCTTTGCCACTTACTTCCACTCAAAATAGTCATTTTCTGGTTGTTTTCTTTTGTTTTTTTTTTTTCTGGTTTTGGTTCCATGTTTTAAATCATTTGAGATAATTTTCTCTACATGTTCTGCCCTTCAGAGTTGCAGGACTCCGGCTCCAGAGGACAGCTGTTTGAGACCGCTGGTTGGTTGCCTCCATCTGTAAATAAAAGACACCTGTTTGTTCACAACATGAGCGACCTGACCTCGGTGATTGAATGCACATTTTCAATTAATGACTCAGTGACACAGAATTGGCAGAATGCATGTGATCACTTGTTTTTTAACTTTATACCCCAAGTAGTAAGGTAAAATATATGTAATATATAATATATCATGTAAAAATATGATATGATGTTAGTGATGTTTTTAAAAAAACGATATTTGTCGGATGAACAATTCGACTGGCAGGCAGGACTGTTTGTACTTTGGTTCACTTTCATAAAGACTTCACTCTTTTTGTCGAGCAATAATTGAGGTTACATCATCTTGTAATTTCTTGTCAGGCCTTCAGAGGGAAAAAGCGCAATCATTTCAATCACTGTTCAATCCATAGCATAGTGGAAAAGAATAACATTAAGATTTACAAACATAGATTACAGCAATTAGATGATGAAATTAAGTTTGATTTTCTTAGAGCTAGATTATAGACAGTAGTATTGATGCAGAGTTGCATGCAGCTTCTACAGCACTGAATAATGGCTGCAGAAGTGACTCCTTAAATGTCTGACCTCAATGTTTGAAGTGCTTGACCTTGAAACACGTGAATCTGCCTAATCTTTTATGCAAGCTGCTGCGGAGTTGTGGGGGATAAGTGTGCAACGTGTGCCAGAAATCACACCTGCAGCATTACATTATGTATAGACATGAGACAAAAATGCGTGAGACTTTCGCATTGAACCTGCATAAAAATAACTACTCATGTATAGCTATCTCAGAGAATAGGAGATAAATGGTGACCTCTGAAATTGCTTGAACAGATAAACAACTTTTTAGAACAAGATCTTCGAATGTTTGACTGGTTCTGGTCTTACACAACTTAAACTGCAAACAAATCAAACTTGTGAGTATTGTCCCAGAGATCTAAAACTGCTTGACTGATTAAGGTGCACAACCAGGTGGAGAAAAAGAGCTCAAGTTGACCAACTATTAGTAAAAACCACTCCCCCATTAAGACATAAAGACAGCTTTTCGTCCAATAATGACCATAAAGTGTCCTGCTAAAGTTTTCCTTCTTTGTTATAACAGTAAGCTTTACTCTGACACCCATAAAAAAACATCATACAGACCAAGAAAGACCAGATCAAGGAGAAATATGTGGAAAGATTTAAAAGTGTTTCCTGGTCTATAGTGTCATTTTATAGCACAGTTAAGTAACTATGTTACTTTTAGTTATAAAAATGCTGTATATGCCAAATATGACTTCAAAGACATTTGACTTCATAAATTAAAACCTTGAAATTCGGTCTTTGTCTCTTTAAAAACTCCTACTTTTTCTGAAACAAGAAATCATCACAACATGGCTCCTCTATTAACCCTCTAACAATATTTTCACCAGGGTTGCACTGAGTTGTAGCTTCTATAACGAGTCCAGACGTTGCTCAGTTCCACCAGCTGTTTGCTAATTTCTGCTGGCTAGTCTAAAGGAGCCGAGCGGGAGAGTAGTAGGGGGAGGGCACTCTGTGAGGCGGAAGCTCGAAAACTTGAAAGCTGCAGCTCTGAGAAGGAACTGTGTCTTGAAGGCGGAGCTATGTCCAACCCGACGTTTTGCACAGTTCAGTGGTTGCCATGGAGACTAAAGGATTTCTCAAACATGCATGAAAGAATCACAGCAACATTCCAGATTTGTTTTTGATGAGAGAATAACATGATGTAAAAAGCCAATTTTACATTTTACTGTCCCTTTAAAGCAGGGGTAAGCTATAAATCAACACCCTTATCATTGGTGTTGATTAAGATGTTGATGAATGTTGATGATCAGCACTGCTCATTGTCTGAAGATGGAAAGACTGACCTGACTAGAAACTCACTCATCCACCTAAACTACAGCGGCCAAGAAGCCCACTGTATCTCTAGAGGATGTGAAAAAATAAGGATACAAGCTTATGACAAAATTTTATTAATTGAGTTTGATGGATCAAAAAGCCCCACCCAAATAAA